>CM062805.1:1277266813-1277574313 GCA_031772625.1 Pinus tabuliformis
TAATAAAAATGCTTATGAGGATCAGTGGGCAAGACTTGGTTAGTTCAATGTTAGAGATCTCTTCTATTCTCTCTCTCTCATATTCTTGGAGACATAGAGTTTTCTAGGAGCACTCTTGGATGGTGTGGCATACATGGATTCTTGGAGCAAGAAGGCAAAGGAAGAGCACGAAAGCGTAAGAGGGCATTGAGATCAGCAGCTACAACAATTTTACTTGCAGGTACTGAGTTGCATGTATGTCTCCTTCACTAGCTTTGGCATGCATGGCACATGCATGTGGTTTCTTGGCTATGATCTGTCACTGGCATGGAGGATTGTCTGGATTGACAATGGATTTGCCTAGCCTTTCCTTGTGGGTTTACTTTTAGTGCTTGTTTTGGTTGGTTCTCATGTTTCCTTTAGCTTGGGTTGAGTTACTAGTCGTGGGAGTTGGGTTGGAAAAAACACTCTGGAGCCCTGGATGGTTCAGATAGAGACTTATCTAATGATGGTTTGGTGATGTCCGACTATGAGGTGGAATCACTGTTTAATGGGTTGGTCCTTTGGAAGCCGTGGATGAGTTTTAATTGATGTGTTTTATGAGATCCCACATTCATGCTTGGAATATCGCACGAGTGTGAATGGCAGAAGAGAGATTTGGCTCAGCCATTCTATGGTCGTTTGGAATGTGGAAGTCCCATCCTGAGTTTGGATTTTGCATCATTAATGAAAGGTTATTTCTCCTCATATCTCTATGAGTATTATGATGGATTATATGTTCTTTATATGGTTGTGATTTCATTGGTGTTTTTTTTCCCTATTATGCTGGTTATTTACATATTTTATGACAACATCCATGAGTGGCTGTCATCATGTTCTTACTTGTTATTGAATGATCAATGTATCTATGACCTAATGGATGAAAGGACAACTAATGTGATAAGGAGATAATGCTTATTAATGAATCTCAGATAAGTATGAGACCCCTATGCTCAGATCTATTATTTACACCTATAGGTTGCATATTTACTGAGTGTTTGAAAAAATTCTTATCATGGATAGTGGGGGTCTATTCAAGGTCTTGAACAAGTATTTGCTTTAGTACTATCATTTCGATGTTATTTTACTAATTTAGAGAGATGGTTCAATTTTGGGTAGTGACCTGGGCTCTAGGCCTAAAAAAGTGGCTCAAATCCCAGAGTCACTGGCATAGCACTGAAAATTTGGGTCTTTAGTCACTGGAAGGCAAGCCCGTGAGAGCAACTTTGGGTTGCTGGTCGCATGGATGCCTTTCATGGGAGCGACTTTGGGTTTAATTCTTCTAAATGATAGGTTAACTTAGGAGTTGGGCACTTGGAGTTGTGGATTAGCTCCTTGGGGTCCTGAAGCACCTGAGGGAGGTTTGTATGTTGTGTTTCCATCAATTCCATATCCTTAAGGTTACCTAAGAGGTTGAATCATATCATGGTAGCCTCTCATTTCATGTTTAACCCGACTGGCCAATTGCTTGGGTAGATGTGGGACGAGGGTGTTACAGAGTGGTATCAGAGTGTGGTTAAGCTCTCATTGGGCTGTGTGTTAGTCATGCATTCATGTTGGTTGCATATGTGACCCTTATGCATGTAGTCCATGTGCTTATTGCATTTGCATGGTATTGATCATTATTGTAGTGATGTATCCATGTGAAGGTTGAAGGTTTTGTCATGAAGTATGTGACTGACTATGTATGGATTTTATGTTTCTTACATGTTGATTTTATAGTGCCTACTTACATCCTTGTATGTTAGGTTACATTCTTGAATATTTGGATTACATGTATTAGTCTTGTAGGTTGATTACAAGATTATGTTCGACTACATGCGTTTATGTGTAGGTGTAGTTGATTTGGCATTGCTTATGTATACTATTGGTTGCATGTGGCAATTTGTATAGTGGATTAATGATTGTTGTCATGCATGAGGTCATGGTTTGTGTAATCGATATGGTCATGCATTGATGACTGGACTCTAGCTAGAATGATGTGTATATGGTTTTGTACTCATGTGATATATATATATATATATATAGATATATATATATATGCAATTGTTATGCATGTATGGTCTTGGTTATTGTTATGTATGAATAGTAGGTCAAAAATGCCTTGTGAAGTCATTGTATGAAAATCTAGGTCTTCATGGCACTATTGGTTGTTATGATGTTAATGTGTTGGCTGAGATAGAGAAAGAGATGTAGACTATCAAAGTGAGGTTGCGGCATTAGACATTGGGGTATGAGAAGATTGCCATATAGGTATTATATGTTTGGCATGCATGTATGTAAGTTAAGGATTTTTATATGCATTAGGGTTATATACATTAGGTTTATGTACATGTATTTGATGTTATGGTTACATTCATTATATATGTTAGGTGATTAGTGTAGTTATATGTACATCTGTCAGATAGTCACAAGTGATAGTAACATGTGATTGTATGCACTATTTTTGTTGTTTATGTTATATGAATTGATGATTATGATACATATTGTTGATGAGTATGTTAAAGGATAGTTAGCTTGATGATTAGGTTTTATGTTGTTGATGAGCATGAAATATAGCTTATTGTTGTTATGTCCTATTAACTTGATGATTATGGTTATTTCATTGAGATCTTGATGTTGTAATTTGGATTGGTCATATGCATGATGGTTATGTTCATTGCATTGAAGATCTTGATGTTATATGTATTGTGTTAACCTCGTTTGACCTATGCCGATAGTTATGGTTGTGGTATTTAGGTATGAGCGGACACATTTATGATATGGTGTCATACTAATCTATATTGATTTTACATATGTGATTGGTATGCATGAATGAAAAATGCTAATGAGCTTATGACATGAACATGTTAGTTAGTTATTGTTATCAATATCATGATTTGTGTTTGATTATATACGTTGTGAAGTTGTACCGTGCTAACCTACCTTTATTGTGTAGACAAGATAACCTCCCTTGATATACATTAAAGTATGGGTTTTCTTATGTCATATATTTGGTTCTTGGTTGTTTGATTATGATGCCTATTTGGTGTTTGAGTGTTTGGTGCCTAGTTGATTGATTTAACATGGCATGTTTGCAAGTTGGTTGAACGTTTGATGAATTTCATAATATGAGTATGTGTTCCAATGATCTTGCTTTAAGATGGTTTTACTAACACTATGTGTTGAGACAGTTGATATGTACCTGAGTGTAGTAGATGATAGTTGTAGCATTATGTCTAATGACTCTGAGTTGACTATGGATTATGACATGGTTGTTTGTAAAAGTTGATTTCAAATTGATAGATATGATTGTCTTGATATTTGGAACATGTGGTTGACATGTGTGAGAATTTGTAGGAAACATGCTTGGTATTAGCATGATGAGGTAATAATTGATGTGTTTATATAAATAATAGTTGGGTGACATGACAGTATACAGTAAGACTCAGTTGCAACAGGCTAAAGGTAAAATAAAGGAATCATGTGAGAATCTCTTTGGCAATGTTTGGAAACCCAAACTCCAAACGAACGAGTGCTTTGCCTACAAGAAGTATTATTAACCTTAATCTTGCCTAACATTATGTGGATACATTCTATGTCTATGAACATGTACTTGAGAGGTATATTAGGTAACGTTTAGTTATAACTGGATCTATCAAAGGTTTGGAGTCCCTTGAGAGATGGCATGGATGTGTTCAGTTGCGAGCAACATTCTTTACACAAAAAAATGAGGTAACTAGTGTATTGTTATATTTATTTATGAACTAACAGTTATGTGTTTATGGCAATATGATGCAGGGAGTTGCATGGCAAGAGAGGTTGCCATGAAACCTTGAGGAATACTCTAGTTGAGTTTCCTTGGGAACCGGGGATTGAGACATGGTGTCTATTATTAGTCTTGTGCCTTTGGTCTTTTGTGATTTTATTTCACTTTAATTTCATTTTTGTTATGTTTAGTGCATGGCCATGCCACTTTGGTTGTGGTGTAGTATTGTTGTTATTGGTTTTCATGATCCTCTTCGTTTGTTTCTTAGCTTTCCTTTTATGTTTTGAGTCATGGGAATTGGTTGGGAAAGGAGGAAATTTAATGGAGCTCGGGGAGATTTGTGTGGTACCCAACAGGTAATGTAAGACATGGATGAGGCTCGGTGCATTAGTAAGCACAACGCAAGGTAAGCTATGGCTGGCAGTTGGACTGGTTGGGTCCACTGGTGTAAATGGACAGTGGTAGTATAGTCATGAGAAAGATAATTAGAAAAGGTAAAGTAAATGGTTCTAAGGTGTTATATTTCTTGGCTATGATTGGGAACAATTGTTCTCAATATTGTACATGAATAAAGGAAGTTCTCTTAACCTAGACTTCATGTTATCTAGTAATTATGTTAAGATCATGATTATGTTGATGCTTATATATGTTTACATGTATGTATGTATGTCGTTGTCTGACATGATGATGATTGTTTTATGTTTATGATTATATATGTATGTATCCATGTATCTATGTTAATATCTGACAAGTTTTCAAGGATCATTCTTGCGGAGGAATGATTGCTTATGCAGGTGAATGACATGAAGAGGTTCCTAGTTTATGAAGAATCAAGTGGAAGAATAGTCATGACAATTATATGAGATCAATATCATGTGGTTATGAGTTGATATTATGTGATTATATTATGTCTATGTTATGGAAAGGCTATACCGAGGGATACATCATCAAAATGAAAGCAGTTTGGTTTGCGGCATGTTGGGACAAGCATGGATAAGACACTGGAAGCAAGGTTACTTGGTATAAGTAGTGTGGTTTCAGATGCATGGTATTATTGTTGTGCATATGTCATACATGTTGTACATGTTGTATTTGTAATGATTGTGCACATGCAATATTGTGCATATGTAGTGTGTGTACATGTTGTTTATGTAATATCATGTACAAGGTGTTAGACAGATAATGTTGTATGAATGTTTCATATTCAGTGCTGGGTATAGATGGTGCTATGTACATATTAGATATACAGTGTTATGTACATATTGTACTATGTGCATGATGGATATGCGTTGTTGTGTGCATATGGTGCTTTGCGCATGTTGGATATTTGGTGTTGTGTATAGATGATCTTATGTACATGTTAGATATGCAGTGCTATGTACATCTGGTGTTGCGTGTCATTATACATGTGGTGTTATGTACATATGGTGTGGTGTGCATGGTTGTACAAGTGGTGTTGTCTGAATGTAGTGTTGTGTACATGTTATACAAGTGGCGTTGTGTGCAGGTAGTGTTGTGTACATCTCGTGCATGTGGCATTGTGTATATGTAGTGTCATGTACATGTGTGCATGTGGTATTGTGTACACATTGTACAGGTGGTGCAGTGTACATGTGGCGTTGTGTACACATTGTGTAGGTGGTGCCATGTACATGTGATGCTATGCACACGTGGTGCAGGTGGTGTTTTCTATAGGTGGTACTGTGTACATGTTGTACATATGGTACTGGTGTACATGTGATATTACATGCATTCCATATATGAGGTGTTGCGGGCATGCGGTACTATGTATGTGAATTATGTAGACATTATATCATGACATGTGTATTCCCCGTGTTGTACTTTGTGTAGTACATGTATTTTGTTGTGTTGTACACCAAGTGTAAGTACATGTATTGTGTGGTGATGTACATCAGGTATAGATGTATGAGTTGTGTTGTATATTGGGTGTATGTGTATGCATTTGTGGTGTCGCACGTTGTGTGTGGATGCATGTCTTGTGATGTACATTTTATACATATAAGTGTTGTGTCATGTTGTACACCGGGCATAGGAGTATGTATTGTATTGTCTTATGCATTGGGTATAAATGTATGTGTTGTATATTAGGTGTAGGTGCATGTATCACATGGTGTTGTATGTCGTGTGTGGTTGTATGTGTGTGATGCACACTATGGGTATGTGCACATGGTTGTGGAGAAGGCATTGGGTGTTGTCAGGTGTGGCAACTAATCCAGAGTGCATATGGAATAAGGACAAAGGCAGAAGCTAAGGATTGATTAAAGGATAAGTATCTCATTTTAGTTTTATTATGCATGTGATTTATGATTTTGGTCTATGTTGATTACATGTGATCTATGATTCTGGTTTATGATGGTTACATGTGATTTATGATTTTGATCTATGATGGTTATGTTTTGAGCTAACCTGATGTGATATGTTTATACATGATGATTTGGTCAAATATGCTAGTTTGACTTGTTGTGACAGGAAGTGAACATAATTTCAAATGTACCTTATTGACGGGCCACCAATGAGGTATGATTTGAAGTTATTTCAATTTATTTTGAATCTAATGGAAATTATGTTCTTGGAACAGGAATGCATGAACATGCCCAGTTGAGTGGTCAAAATCAACTACAAGAAATAGGAGCAGTAGCAAAGGAATTGAAATAGGAAACAATATGTTGGTAAAGCCTTCAGGAGAAGAGCCATTGTGGGACACTGGTGCCCAATAGTATCCATTGATTTCCATGAGCATGATATGACTAGTATGATGGTTTTGAGACAGGGATATGCCTTGGTTGTTGTATCTTTCGATGTGAGGAAGCCTTGCCAAGGGATGTACTGCCCGAGATAGGGGTGGCAACAGAACTTGGAAGGTGAGTAACTGCACAAAAGGGGTTGACTAGATTGCCTGATGGACTGTATAGCAGATGAGGGAAGACCAGGGATGGATTTCATTTGGTCATTAGCATTGCTAGATGGAATCAGATGCACATTAGGAGTGTGCCCTAGAACAATGAGCCGATAACTATTCACTTAGAGGACAAGTGGTGCTGGATTGTAGCTCTAGACATTGGATGCAGCTTTGACTTTGACAATGGATTCTGGACTTCCGTGAAGGATGTGAATCCTGGTATTACTTTGAGGGTGGAGGTGTGAGGCTTTGGAGTCCCTTGTTACAGATGCAAGATTCATATCTTTTTATTTGCTGGTTGAGAAAATGTGTATATGTGTATATTATTGTAAATGTTGTATCGAGCTGGATTTATAAAACTCCATAGATAGTATGGATATTTGTTGGTTGAAGAAAATGTGTATGTTTATATGTTGATATTGTAAATACCATAATGAGATGTGTTATAAATCTCCAGAAAATAGTATGTTTGTCATGTTTTAGCAGAATGTCATTGTAAACACTACAATGAGTTATGTTATAAAGCTCCATGGGCAGTATGTTTTGTTTTCAATAGTCTTGTTGGTTATAGGTGTCATTGAACACCAAGGATGGTGTTCTGCCAAGGGGGGGGGTTCTGTAACAACCCTAGTAAAAATTACATGTAAAATATATAATAACCACGGTTGATGGGACACATATTCCAAGATAAATGGTGGGAAAAACATCCTAGTGGGTGTTCATTTGGTTGTTTATGGGTAAGGAAATTGGCAAGGGAAATGGCTAAGGCTTTGGAAATGCATGAGGCATTAATTGGAATTTTATTTATGAAAATAATGGAAATTAGGAGAAAAAGAAGGTGAAAGGTCATAGGTTGCATGTGAGGAGGAAATTGAAGGAAAATAATGGAAAATGAATAAAATAGAGATGTCATGAATAAAAAGGCTTATGAGGATCAGTAGGTAAAACTTGGTCAGTTAAGTGTTGGAGCTCTCTTCTATTCTCTCTCTCTCTCATATTCTTGGAGACTTAGGTACTTGGATTCTTGGAGGATCATATACAATAGTTTTGCTTGCAAGTACTCAGTTGCATGTATGTTTGCTTCACTAGCTTTCGCATGCATGGCACATGCATGTGATTTCTTGATTATGATCTATCACTGGCATGGCGGATTGCCCAGATTGATAGTGGATTTACCTAGCCTTTCCATTTCGTCGATAGCCATGGTGATTTTGGGTTTACTTTCAGTGCTTCTTTTGGTTGGTTCTCATCTTTCCTTTAGCTTGGGTTGAGTTACTAGTCCTAGGAGCCGGGTTGGAACAAACACTCTGGAGCCCTGGATGGCTAGGATAAAGATGCTCTAATGATGGTTTGGTGACATATGATCTTGATGTGGAATCACTGTTTGATGGATTGAGGTGGATGGCCTTTGGAAGTCTTGGATGATTTTTGATTGATGTGTTTTATGAGATCTCACATTCATGCATGGAATATGGCATGGGGGTGAATGGCTGAAGAGAGATTTGGCTCAACCATTCTACGGTCGGGTGGAATGTGGAAGTCCCATCCAGAGTTTGGATTTTGCATCATTAATGAAAGGTTATTTATCCTCGTATCTCTATGAGTATTATGATGGATTATATGTGGTTTATATGGTTGCGATTTCATTGATATTTCTGTCCCTATTATGCTGGTTATTTACATGTTTTATGACAACAACCATGAGTGGATCTCATCATGTTCTTACTTGTTATTGAATGATCAATGTATCTATGACCTAATGGATGAAATGACAACTAATGTGATAATGATACAATGCTTCATAGCAAATCTCAAATAAGTGTGAGACCCCTATGCTTGGATATGTTATTTAGACCAGTAGATTTCATATTTACTAAGTGTTTGACAAAATTCCTATCATGACCAGTGGGGGTCCAGTCAAGGTTTTGACCAAGTATTTTCTTTAGTACTATCATTTCCATGTTATTTTACTGATTTAGAGAGATGGTTCAATTCTAGCTAGTGACCTGGGCTCTGGGCCTAAAAAATGGCTCAAATCCTGGAGTGGCTGACATAGCACTGACAATTTGGGTCTTTGGTCACTGGCAGGCAAGCCTGTGAGAGTGAATTTGGGTTGCTAGTCACATCCATGCCTTGTAATGGGAGTGAATTTGGGTTTAATTCATCTAAATGATAGGTTAAATTAGGGGTTGGGCACCTGGAGTGGTTGATTGTCTCCTTCGGGTCATTAAGCACTTGAGGGAGGTATGTATGTTGTGTTCTCATTGATTCCATTTCCTTAAGGTTACCTAGGAGGTTGAATCATATCATGGTAGCCTCTCATCATATGTTTAACCTGGATGGACGGTTTCTTGGGTAGATGTGGGAGGAGGGTGTTATAGTATCACAGCATGGTTCACCCTTCAGACTGGATGGGCGGTGTGTTGGTCATGCATTCATGTCGGTTGCATATGTGTTCCTTATGCTTGTACTCCATGTGCTTATTACATTTTCTTAGTGTTTATCACGGTTTTAGTGATGTCACCATGTGAAGGTTGATGGTGTTGTTGTCGAATGTGTCATCATGAGGGTATGGTTGTATATGCATTTGTTATGTATGTTAGTGTCTATATGTTGTTATGCATGTACTATCATGGTTATGGTTATGCATGCATAATAGGTCAACTATGCATTGTGAGGTCATTGTATGTAATTAGATCATCATGGTGATATTGGTATGTTATGATGCTAATGTTTTCAATGATATAGAGTAGGAGATGTAGACCATCAAAGTGAAGTTGTAGTGTCGGACCTCGAGCCAAAAGCATGTCTTCATACAAGTTTTTATGTTGGGCATGCAGGTATGTAGGTTAAGGATTGTTATATGCATTATGGTCAGGTGTATGCCCTTCATTTTATTGTTATTATGATTACATGTATGATAAATTCTAGTTGATTAGTGTAGTCATATGCACGTGTCAGATAATCATGAATGATAGTAACCTATGGTTGTGTGCATTTCTATTTTGTTTTATGTTAGATAACTTGATGATTATTTTATATGTTGTGTATGAGTATGTTATAGGTTAACTTATTGTTGTTATATGATATTTATCTTGATGATTAGGTTATATGTTGTTGATGAGCATTATATCTAACTTCTTGTTGTTACATGCTAGAAACTTGATGATTAGGGTTATTACATTAAGATCTTGATGTTATATATATCATACTAAGTTGGATTAGTCTATGCAAATGGTTAGGGTTATGACATTCAGGTATGAGTTAATATGTTGTGATATTATATCATACTAGTCTAGATTGACGGTGCATATGCAATTATTATGTGTGAATGATAAATTTTTATGAGTTTATGATGTGAGTATGTTGGCTAGTGACTATTATGGATATCATGATCTTATTGCTGCTTGAGTTGATGTGTTGTAAAGTTATATCGCTGCTAACTAGATTGATTGTGCAGACAAGATAGCCTCCCCTGAGATATATTAAGGTGTGAGTTTTCTTATGTCATCTATTTGTTGTTTGAATGTTTGACTATGTCGTTTATTTGGTGTTTGAGTGTTTGGTGTCTATTATGCCTTCTATATGTTGTATGAATGTTTGATTAATTGAATGATATGAATATGTGTCTGTAAGATTGCATGAAGAAATGGTCTTGTTTTAAGATGGTTTTACTCACACATATGTGTTGAGACAATTGATATGTACTTGAGTGTTGTAGGTGGTAGTTGTAACATTATGTCTAATGACTATGAGTTGACTATGGATTATTACATGATTGTTTGTAAAAGTTGATTTCAAATTGATAGATATGATTGTGTTGATATTTGGAACATGTGGTTGACATGTGTAAACAATTACAGGAAACATGCTTGGTATTAGCATGACAAGGTAACAATTGATTTTCTTATATATACTTAACAACTGGGTGAAGTGATAGCATATAGTAAGAATCAGCTACAACAAGGTAAAAAAGTAGAAGAAAGGAGTTGGGAAATAATTCCTTTCACTATGTTGGAAACCCTAATTCCAAACGAATGAGTACTTTGCATACAAGAACTATTCTTAACCATAATCTTGTCTGACGTTATGTGGATATGTGCTAGATTCACGAACATGTATTTGAGAGGTATATTATAGTCTCTAGTTATAGGTGGATCTGTCAAGGGAATTAGAGTCCCTTAAGAGATGGCATGGATGTGTTAAGTTTCTAGAAATGTGCTTGGCACAACAAGGTAAGATAACTATTATATTGCGATGTTTATTTATGCACTAAAATTACGTGTTTATGGAAGTATGATGTACGGGATTGCATGGAAATAAATTTCAATGAAATTATGAAAAGACTCAGGTTGAGTTTTCCCTTGGAATCACTAGCAACCATGGGGATTGAGTCATGGAATATGTTGTTAGTCTTGCACTCTAGTATTTTGGTTATTTGTTGTCCTTGATTGTGGTTTTGTTTGCATCTTGTGCATGGCCATGCCACTTTGTTTATGGTGTCATATTGTTATTGGTTTTCTCCTGCTTGCTTCTTGGTATTTCTTTTATGTTTTGAGAGTCTTGGGAATTGGTGGGGAAAAGAGGAAAGTTAGTGGAGCTCAGGGAGAGATGAATAAAATCCAGCAGGAAATGTAAGGCTCCAATGAAGCTAGTGCATGTATAAGGGCAGTCGAAGGAAAGAGTATGATAACTAGTTGGATGGGTTGTGTCCATCAGTGTAAATTGACGATGTCAGGATAGTCATGAGAAAAGTAATAAGGAAAGGTAAAGTAAATGGACTTGAAGTGTCACATGCCTTGGCTATGTTAGGAATCATTGTTCTCAATGTTGTGCATGATCTGAACAGATAAGGGGATTTCTCTTAACCTCGACGTTATGATATCTGGTTTATGTTGATTTCTATATATGTATACATGTATGTATGTATGTCATGTTTGACAAGGTCATCATGGATCATGGTTGTTTAAGGATAATTTTTATATGTATATGTGTGTGTGTGTATGTTGTTATCTGAAAGGATCATATTTTTTTTATGTTGATGTTATATGTATATATATGTGTATGTATCTATGTATCTATGTCACTATCTGACAGGGACACCAGGGATCATTCTTATGGAAGAATGATTGATTATGTTGATGAATGGTATGAAGAGGTTCCTAATTTATGAGGAATCAAGTGGAAGAGTAGTCATGACAAATCTATGAGGTCACTATCATGTGGTTATGAGTTGATACTATGTGATTATATTATGTCTATGTTATGGATAGGCTATACCAAGGGATACATCAGCGAAATGAAAGCAGTGTGGTTTGTGACATGTTGGGACAAGCATGGATAAGAAATGGGAAGCAAGGTTGCTTTGTAGAGATAGTTTGGTTTTGGATGTGTGGTATTATTGTTGTTCATATGTTGTATATGTTGTACATATTGCATATGTGATGTTGTGCACATGCGATGTTGTGTATATATAGTGTGTGTACATGTTGTTTATGCAATGTTATGTACCAAGTGGTACAGATAGTGTTGAGTGAATATTTCATATGCAGTGTTGGGTATAGATGGTGCTGTGTACATGTTGGATATACAGTGTTGTGTACATATTGTACTGTGCACATGATGGATATGTGGTGTTGTGTGCATATGACTTTGTGTGCATGTTGGATAAGCAGTGCTTTGTACATAGGGTGCTATGTACATGTTGTATATGCAGTGCTAAGTACACATGGTGTTGTGTGCTTGTTAGGCCCCTATACTACTAGTGTAATCCCTTATTGTTATTAGTACAACCCACTTATTATATTGATGTACCCATGTAGTGCCCATATTGTTACTATTGTACCCCATAGAAGCCCACTATTCTTATTATTGTGCCCTTACATTATTATTGTTATGTCAGCTTTGATTATGGTATGACCCCTTAGACTCCTATATATAGAAAGGAGGTCTTTTCATTTGTATCATCAAAGAATTGTTCATTTATGTAATGTAAAGGAGGTTGCTCCCTCGAAGAGGCTAAATTCTAAGGCATTGATCTATCTTTTCTATCTTTTCTTGAGCTGGTTTCATAACATTTGGCATCAGAGCTTTGGATTCTAGGGTTTCACTGCTCCAAACAGGTCATCGTGGCATTTTCGCTATAACTTTTTTACTGTGACGTTTCAGAAGCTAAAAAAAAAAACCCATTTGAGACAAGATCGCACTGAAGCCCGGGTCCTAATTTCAGAGATTTTCGTGCTATATTTGCAGAGATATGATCTGAGGAAGTTGGTCTTTTTGCAGACTCCTGAATTACATTCCAAACAGGTGACCTAGGTAAAATCGTCATAACTTTCTCTCTGAGCATCGGATTGAAATTTTGTAAGAAGGTAAAAAAAGAGGACAAACTATAATTTCTTTTGTATATTTTTTAGAGCCAAAGGTTGAAACAGTGACACATGGCACTTCATAATCGCTCTTCTGGAAAGGTCTATAATTAGGTCATCTTGGGAGATTGTGCATAACTCTTTCTTGGAGAATCCAATTTGGATCAGACTAGTGCCATTGGAAAGAGGACATAGAGGGCTACTACAGATTGCAATTTCAAAACTTAATATTTGAAAGTACAGAGTTACAGTCGTTTCTATATCGAGCTCCTAAAATCAAGAAAAAGCAAGATGAGGAA
The DNA here is from genome assembly GCA_031772625.1 of Pinus tabuliformis. Classification (NCBI taxonomy): domain Eukaryota; kingdom Viridiplantae; phylum Streptophyta; class Pinopsida; order Pinales; family Pinaceae; genus Pinus; species Pinus tabuliformis. Next base: position 1,277,280,167 of record CM062805.1, read on the forward strand.
GTTTGATGGCAAGGATCCGGTAAATTGGATACTTCAGATGGAGCAATATTTTGATCTCCTCGGTGTGCCACTGTTACAAAGGTATGTATTGCATCTTCATATTTAGAACCAGATCAATTTTTATGGTATGAAGGGCTTTGTTCTCGTAAACAACTTGTTACGTGATCAATTTTCATGAAGGAAATGATAGCACATTATGAGGATACAAAGAGCAACACCTTCTTTAGAGCAACACCACAACAATTGGAAAGAGTAAAAAGGCTTTGTGACATAGTGGAAAGCAAAATTATGGAAACCAAGAAGCATACCCCTCACAACTATAAAGATGGAAGTGTTGTTTCTCCTAGCTTTCCACAACCTACAAGGGTTACACCACAACAATTGGAAGAAAAAAGAGAAAAAGGGCTTTGTTACAATTGTGATAGAAAATGCACTAAAGGTCATAAGTGTGCTGAGAAGAAATTATTTTACATAGAATATGAAGAGGAGGAAGAAACGGATCAAGAAACATCAAAGGAAGAAGATACATTCCAGGACCCTGCCCCAAAGAAAGAAGAAATGAATCAGACCATATCTTGTAAAGCATTGGCAAGAATTACCACTCCTCAAACTCTCAAGATAGAAGGACATATCTAGAAGAAAAAGGTTCAAGACGTCTTGTAATTCATTGGTCGAAATTACCACTCCTCAAACTATCAAGATAGAAGGACATATCAAGAAGAAAAATGTTCAAGAAGTGAAAGATCACATCGAGCATCAAGAAATGAATTCGACCATATCTTGTAAAGGATTGGAAGAAATTGCCACTCCTCAAACTCTAGATATAGAAGGCATATCAAGAAGAAAAAGGTTCAAGCAGTGAAAGATCACATCGAGCATCAACAACAAGTTCTCCAAATTTTAAAGGATAACACTACTTCGATGCAAAATGAAATGAAACAACAGGTAGATCAACATCATAGTGAAAAATGTTTTGATGTAGGTGATTGGGTATTTTTACTCCTACATCTCAAGCAAGCTATTTATGAGAAGGAAATGTTGGCAATACTACATGCACTTTAAAAATGGCGACCTTACCGAATGGGAAGACTCTTCAAGGATGAGGATGTGGAAGCATTGTTTTGTGCTATTTCTATTATCCAACCAGATTGGATAAACGAAGCAAGGGATGAATGGAAGAAGGATGAAGAAGTATGGCCACTTATTCAAAAGTCGCAAAAGATCCCAATTCAAACAATATTGCCAGAAATTGAAGAGGAAGGAGAAATCATATTGGAACCTAGAGCAGTCATAGAAACGAGAACCCGACAGCTACAAAATCGATCAATTTCAGAGTATCTCATCAAGTGGAAGAACTTACTTGCTGAAGATTCCACATGGGAGGACAAGCATTTTATACAGAAGAATCAAGAACTACTCAAGCATTGAGGACAACACTTTTTGAAGGAGAGGGGCATGTTAGGCCCCTATACTACTAGTGTAACCCCTTATTGTTATTAGTACAACCCACTTATTATATTGATGTACCCATGTAGTGCCCATATTGTTACTATTGTACCCCATAGAAGCCCACTATTGTTATTATTGTGCCCTTACATTATTATTGTTATGTCGGCTTTGATTATGTTATGACCCCTTAGACTCCTATATATAGAAAGGAGGTCTTTTCATTTGTATCATCAAATAATTGTTCATTTATGTAATGTAAAGGAGGTTGCCCCCTCGAAGATGCTAAATTCTAAGTTGTTGATCTATCTTTTCTATCTTTTCTTGAGCTGGTTTCATAACAGTGCTTGTTGTACATTGGGTACTATGTACAAATGGTGTTGTGTGCATGATTGTACATGTGGTGTTGTGTGCATGTGGTGTCATGTACATGTTGTACATATGGTGCTGTGTGTAGGTAGTGTTGTGTACACATCATGCATATGGTGTTGTGTACATGTGGTGTTGTGTACATGTCATGCATATGGTGTTGTGTATGTATGGTATTGTGTACACAATGTACATGTGATGTGATGTATATATGGTGTTGTGTACATGTTGTGCATGTGGTGCCATGTACATGTGATGTTGTGTGCACATTTTGCATGTGGTGATTTGTACAGATGGTACTATGTACATGTTGTACATATGGTACTGGTGTATAAGTGGTATTGTGTGCATGTCGTACATGTCGTGCTGCAGGCATGTGGTACAATGTACGTGCATTGTGTAGTCGTGGTATCATGACATGTGTATTCATTGTGTTGTACTTTGTGTACGTATATGTATTGTGGTGTACACCAAATGTAGGCGTATGTATTATGTTATGTTATACACTTGGTGTATGTGTATGTGTGGTATGGCAGGTGTAGGTGCATGTATTGCATGGCATTGTATGTTGTGTGTGGTTATATGTGTGTGATGCACACTATGTGTATGTGCACTTGGTTGAGGAGAAGGAATTGGATGCTTTTCGGGTGTGGCGACTAATCTGGTGTGTGTAAAGAAAGAACAAAGGTAGAAGGATCAATGAAGGATAAGTATCAATATTTTATTTCATTTTTATTATGCATGTGATTTATGATTCTAGTTTATGATGATTACATGTGATCTTAGATTATGGTTTATGGTGGTTATATGTGATTTATGATTTCGATCAATGTATTTTGACTTGTTGTAACAGGAAGTGAACAAAATTGCAAGTATACCTTATTGAAGGACCACTAATGAGGTATGATTTGAAGTTATTTCAATTCGTTTTTTAGTCAAATGGAAATTATGTGTTTGATACAAGAAAGCATGAAAATTCCCAGTTTCATGGTTGAAAGAAACTGCAAGACTTAACAATAGCAAAAGGAATTAGAACATGTAGCAGTATGCTCGTAAAGAACTTTAGGAGCAAGGCTATTGTTGGACATTGGTACCCAATAGTGTCCATTGATTTCCATGTTCATGCTATGACCGATATGATTATTTTAAGGCAGGTATATTCCTTTGTTTTTGTATCTTTCGATGCAAGGAAGCCTTGTCAAGGGATGGACTTCCTGGGATGGGTGTGCCATTGGAACTTGGAAGGTGAATGACTACATGGAAGGGGATGAATGGATTGCCCGAGGGATTGTGTAGCAAAGAAGGGAAGACTAGGGATGAATTTGTTTTGGCCATTAGCATTGCCAGATGGAATCAAATGCACGGTGGGATTACACCCTGGAACAATGAGCTAGTAACTATTCCCTGAGAGGACAAGTGGCACAGGATTGTAGTGCTGGACATTGGATGCAACTTTGACTTTGATAGTGGATTACGGACTTCCTGGGAAGAAGGTGAATCTTGGTACTACCTTTGAGGGTGGAGGTGTGAACCTCCATATTCCCTTGTTGATTGATACGGGCATCGTATCCTTTTATTTGTTGGTTGAGAAAAAGTATATATATGTATATTATAGTAAATACTATATCGAGCTAGTTTATAAAGCTCCATAGATAGTATAGTTATTTGTTGGTTGAAGAAAATGTGTATAAGTATATGTGGATTATAAATACTGCAATGAGTTGTGTTATAAAGCTCCAATAAATGGCATGTTTGTCATGTTTTAACCGATGGTCATCTGCAACAAGCTATGTTATAAAGCTCCATGGGAAGTATGTTTTTTTCCAACAGTCTTGTTGATTATAGGTGTAATTGAACACCGAGGAAGGTGTTCCCCCAAGAGGGAGGGTTCTGTAACAACCATGATTAAAAATACATGTAAAAATATATAAGACCATGGTCATGGGACACATATTCTAAGCTGAATGGTGGAAAAAACATCCTAGTGGGTGTTCATTTTAGTTATTATGGCTAAGGAAATTAGGAAATGCAATGGAAAAGGATTTGGAAAGGCATTAGGCATTAATTAACACTTTATTTATGAAAATAAAGGAAATTAGGAGAAAAGGTAGGTGAAAGGTCAAAGGTTTCATGTGATGAGGAAAATGAAGGAAAATAATGGAAAATGAAGAAAATAGAGGCCTGAGCAATTAAAAGGCTTCTGAGGATCAATGGAAAAGCTTGGTCAATTCAATTTTGGTGGAGCTCTCTTCTATTCTCTCTCTCATACTCTTGGACACTTAGAGTTTTCTTGGAGCACTCTTGGAGAAGTTTGGCATACTTGGGGTTTTGGAGAAATAACGCAAAGGAAGAGCAAGAAAGCATAAGAAGACATCGGGATCAACAACTACAACGGGTTTTGGTTGTTGGTACCGAGTTTCATGTATGTTTTCCTCACTAGTTTTGGCATGCATGGCACATACATGTCATTTATTGGTCATGATATGTCATTGACATGGAGAATTGCCTAGATTGATAGTAGATTTGTCTATCCTTTCCATTTCCTAGATAGCCATGGTGTTGTGGGTTTATTTATTTTTTTTTGTTGGTTCTCATGTTTCCTTTAGCTTGGGTTGAGTTAATAGTTCTTGGAAGCCCTGGTTGGACAAACACTCTGGATGCCCTATAATAGCTCAGGTTGAGTTACTAGTCTTGGAACCCTTGGTTGGAAAAACACTTTGGAAGCCCTAGGTGGGTTGAGTTAATAGTCTTGGAAGCCCTGGTTGGAAAAACATTCACGAAGCTTGGAATAAGTTGTGGGTTGAGTTACTAGTCCTAGAAGCCTTGGTTGGAACAAAAACTCTAGATGCATGGAAGGCTTGGGTAGAGACCAATCTAATGATGGATTTGTGATGTCTGACCGTGAGGCGGAACCATTGTTTGATGGGTTGAGGTGGTTGGCCTTTGGCAGCCCTGAATTTTTTTGGATTGATGTGTTCTACGAGATCCCACATTCATGCTTTCAGTATGGCACGATGGTGAATTACTTAAGAGATATTTGGCTCATCTATTTTATGGTCAAGTGGAATGTGGTAGTCCCATCCTAGGTTTGGATTTTTCATCATCAATATGAGGTTATTTCTCCTTGTATTTCTATGAGTATTATATTGATTTAGATGTGGATCATATAACTGTGATTTCCTTGGTATTTTTGTTCCTATTATGCTGGTTATGTATATTTTTTATGGCAGTAGCTATGTATGGCTTTCATCATGTTTTTACTTGTAAATGAAAGAACAACGTGTCTATGACCTAATGGGTGAAATTGTAGCTAATGTGTTGAGGCATCAATGTCTCTTAGTGATTCTCAGATGAGTATGAGATCCATATGCTTAGATATGTTATTACACCTGTAGATTACATATTTGTGGTATGTTTGAAGAAATGGCTGTCATGTCTAGTAGGGGTCCAGTCAAGGGCTTGTTCAAATATTTTCACTTGCATCATTGTTTCCTTGTTATCTTTCTGTTATGAAGGTGTAATTTAATTCTCAACAGTGATGTAGGTTCTGGACCTAAAAAAGTGGCTCTCCAGGGGACGCTGGCATAACACTAAGAAAAATAGTCCATGGACACTGGCATGTCTTGTCATGAGATCATCCAGAGCCTCTTGGACACTTTCATGCTCATATCGTGGGAGTTTCCAGGGGTTAAGTAGTCTAAAATATCATTGGTACCCGACAAATGGTTAACAGAAAGATTTGGATGGTTCCTAGGGGTCCTATTGTTGATGTTGAAGGTTTGTATGGTGTGTGTCTGCCAGTTCCATTTCCTTAATGTGACTTAGGAAGTCGAATCATATTATAGTAACTTCTCATCACATGTATACCCCATTTGGCCAATTACTTGGGTAGATATGGGAGGAGGGTGTTACATGTATGCTATAGAGGAAAATGTTTATAAGCATGTAGGCCTAGATCCTAAGCACACACGGGCACGACCTGTGTGAGTAACTTGTCCAGGTAACCATTCACTTGGAAGTTGGATTTACCTGTGATAAACACATAGTAAATACATTATCAACTGTGATGCATAATCAAACATATAAATGGACTGGTTTATAATATGTTCGAACTAAATGCGATGTGTATTCCAAGAGAAATTTTTCCTTTGTTCACTTGAATTGTGAATACTTTTGGAGAAGCTCGGAGACTATCTCCATTTGGTGTTTCCTCTATTGCATTTGATTTTTAAACAAGTTTCTTTGGAGCATGGAGCAAATGTGTTATTGTCACCTGGGCCATGGTGGATTATGATGTTCATGTAGGTTTTAACCCTGTACAAGAGTTAGCTGCATACGAATTCTAAAAACAAAAAATAAATATTGGCGAGAGCATAAAACATAAAACAAATATACACAACGATTTTCCCTTGGATCCGAAAACTAGGACTACCAGATTGATTTTTCATTATGTTCCTTTCAATGTTACAATACATACATATATATTCTGAAGCATCCATAAACCTCAATCCATTAACCCTGGATTAGAACATAACTGTATTTCCCTTGACCAGATCTACAAAATAACATGGAATAAAAACCAGCATGCCCAAAACATGTGTTGAATCCATGCATAAAACCATATGTAGGTATGCCCCCCCTTGTGACCTCCCCACGCAACAAGTAGTTATGGAAGTAATATAACACAACCCAACATTCTCCCAATTGTTGTTTTCTTTTCATGGGGGACCACAAGAGAGCTTATTCATTAGTCCATCCTTGCAACACCCATTGTTTCTCTACACCAAGAGAACTTCTTAGTGCTCACAGACTTTGTCAATGGATCTAGAATATTCTTCAAAGTATCCACCTTTACCAACAACACCTTTTTTTACTAAACGATATCCCTCACAAAGTGATACTGAACATCAATGTACTTTGTCTTTGAATGATAAGCAGGGTTATTATCCAAGAAAATTTCACTTTGTCTATCACAATCTATCCTTATAGCTCACTGTACTAACTCGATACTTGAACACAATCTCTACAACCAAACTTCTTCGTTGCTTGCATGAGTGGCTACCATGTATTCTGCCTCTGTAGTTAAAAGTTCCACTACAGATTGTCTCTTACTCATCCGACTAACTGCACCTCCAAATAGGTTAAACACCTACCCACTTGTAGATATTCTTTGATCTAGATCTCCAGCCCAGTCTGCATCAACAAAGCGATGGATGTCCAAAACTTTATCCAATCCTGGTCTTCCTTGGTAACACAAACCATAATCACTAGTTCCATGCAAATAGTTGAAACCCGCTTCACTATTTTCCAATGCTCCTTCCCTAGTTTTGACATAAACCTACTAAATACTCCCACTACATGTGAAATATCTGGTCTAGTACAGACCATTGCATACATCAAGCTACTGATTGAACTTGCATATGGGACATGAGACATGTTCTCTTCCTCTTCTTGTGTCTTGGGACATTGTTCATTAGATAAATTTACACCTACAAGAATAGGAACCTTCACCAATTTACTATCTTGCATATTAAACCTCTGTAGTATTGTCTCAACATACTTCCTCTAGTTTAACCAGAGCTTCCTCTTTGCCCAATCTCATTTAATTTCCATGCCCAGAATATAGTTTTCAGCACCAAGATCTTTCATGTCAAATTTGGAGGACAATTAGGTCTTCAAATCCTGGATATTTCTTTGTCATTTACAACTAGCAACACATCATCCACATACAAGACCAAATAAATAAAATAGTCAGCAAGGATGTGGTATCAAAAATTTGATACATTTTTACAGGGACTTGGCTTCACCAGAACAAAAGTAGATCACTGTGTGTATTTTAAATTAATTGGTGACCGTGTTATTTATCTGGTCTTGTATGTGGATGATATGTTGTTATACCAAATGTAGGTTTCAACCCATACAAAGACTTTTTTAACTTACATACCATTTCTTTATTACCCTTCACCACAAAGCTTTTAGGTTGCTTCATGTAGATTTCTTCTTCCAAGATTTCTTCTTCCAGATCCCCTTGAAGAAATGTTGTCTTCACATCCATATGTTCTAGCTCAAAATCAAAAGCAACAACAATAGATAAAAGTAATCTAATAGAACCTACCTTGGAAATAGGAGAAAAAATATCACCAAAATCAATTCTCGGCACTTGGGAATAACCTTTTTCTACCAACCAAGTTTTGTATTTCTCTACCTTTCCTTCTACATTCATCTTATTCTTAAACACCCATTTGCTTCCAATGGGTTTCCTTCCAGCTAACAACGCCACTAGATCCCAAGCCTCATTTTTGTGTAAAGATTCCATTTCATCAACCATGACCTCTTTCCATAGTTTGAAATCCTCTGAATCTATTGCTTCTCTCACAGTTCTGAGATCATCATCAGTAATAGATAAATAAAAATTTGAATAGAAAGTAGATGGACTATAACTTTTTGGCTGCCTTCTTTCTCGAACTGATCTTCTCACTGCTAGAGTTTGTGGCTCTTCATCTTCTGATTCCTCTTCTATTGTAGAGTCTGATTCTTCCTCCTTTAGCTCAAACTCTATCTTCTCAAGTTCCTTTGGTAGGACTTCATATTTGATAACATCTTTCACCTCTCTAAACACCACATCTCGATTGTACACTACCTTCCTTGTTTCTAGGTTCCAAAGTGTATAACCTTTTAAACCATCCTTATATCCAATAAAAATGCACTTTTCAAATTTACTATCCAACTTTTTTCTTTTATCCTTTGGAACATGTACATATGCATCACATCCAAATACCCTCAGATGTGAAAGAAAAGTTTTCTTACCATTCCATACCTATTGTGGAGTCTTATCCTCCAACATTGATAAAGGTGATCTGTTGACCAGGTAACATGTAGTCTCCATCACCTCTACTGAGAATTCCTGTCCTAACTCAACACCACTAAGCATGCTTCTTACCCTTTCCATCAACATATTGTTCATTATTTATGCAACTCCATTTTGTTTAGGTGTGTATGGAGTATTCTTATTCCGTGCTATACCATACTTCTTACAGAACTCTTCAAATTCCTTCTTACAAAAATCTCCACCGTTATCTGTCCTCGACACCCTTATCTTCTTCGTTGTATAGTTTTCCACTAGAGCCTTGAATTTTTTAAACCTGTCAAAGACTTTAGATTTATTCCTAAGGAAATATGTCCATGTATTCCTAAGGAAGTATTCCATGTATTCCAGTGATGGAAATGACATACGTCCAAACACATCACTGTGCACAAGCTCTAATATCTATTTCACCCTCTTACTGGTAGAGGGGAAACTCACCCGATTTTGCTTCCCATATACAAAATTTTCACAAAAATCAAAATCAAAAGAGCTATTAAGCATACCTTCTACCATAACATTACCATGAAGTATTCGAAGGCCTTTCTCTCCAATATGTCCAAGCCTTTGATTCCATATTATGGTCTTTTCTCTAGAGACCACTAGATTTTCTGCTCCACTTTCAGGAACCACAAAACTATTGCACCCATCAATAATAGTTCTACCTTGAAGCTTGTATAGAGTTCAAATCCGAACTCCCCACATCAATACCAGTTCTCCCCGAACCATCTTTCAGGTATCTTTCTCGAATTCTATTTTTACACCTTCACCATCAAGATTGCTTATAGAAATCAGATTTCTAGCCAATGCATGAATATGAAGAACACTCGAAAGTGTTCTAATCCTTCCACTTTGCAAATTCAACTTGAATTTTCCGCGACCAATGATTCTATCCTTCCTTTCATCCCCTAGAAAGACATCCCCACAATCATATTTCTCATACTTGCATAATCACTCTCTATGGGGAGTGAAGTGAAAAGATGCACCTGAGTCAATCAACCATGCCTCATGATCTACATGTGTACTTGAAGAAGAAGCCAAGTACACATCCCCACCTTCACTTGAGGTGGTTTTCACCTCTGCAGACGGAGCATCATTAGATCCCTTTCCTTTCTCAGGAGCTTTAGATTTACAGTCCCTTTCGAAGTGCCCTTCCTTTCCACATTTCCAGAACACCTTTACAGGTTTTCCTAGAGATTTAGATCTCCCTCTAGATTTAGATCTCCCACTTGAGGACTTATTCTTGTTTATGTTATGGGACCATCGTCGTACAAACAAAGCATCACCATTCTGTCCCTCCATATTTTTTCGTCTCATCTCCTCCAATAGAAAGGATGAGACTATTTCATCAAAATGCAAGAAATTTGCATTGTTACCTATTGCAACAACCAAACTATCCCATGAATCTGATAAAGAACACAACAAATTGATGCACTTATCTTCATCTAAAATTTTAATATCAATAGATAATAATTGGCTTACCACAATATTAAATGCATTCAGATGCTTTGTCACTAAGTCTCCATCTTTCATCCTCAAGTTATACAATGTTTTTTGTAAGAACAATTTATTCACCAGAGACTTAGATTGGTAAAAAGTCCCTAACTTGTCCCACAAAGCCTTCGCCGAAGCTTCCCCTGATACATTCAGCAATACTAAATCTAAGACACACAATCATATTGCGCACTTTTCTTTCCGATGCAACTTCACCCAGTCTTCAGCTGACAATGTTGTTGGTTTAGTACCCAGATCTACCACAATCCACTGATCTTTATCCACCAGGATATCCTCCATATTGAGTTTCCACAACTCAAAACTCTGACCATTAAACTTCTCAGTCTTTATCTTTCCACTTCTCGCCATCTTCATTCCCAACAACAATCGATCCCGCAGATCTCCCACAGAACAGGGTCTGCCACATACCTAAGCAAAAAAGGCGTAGTCTTGAAGCCAAAACAACTCTGATACCAAATGTAAGTTTTAACCCCATACAGGAATTACTTGGATTTTAATTCAAAAAACAGAAAATAAACAATGGCAATAGCATAAAACATAAAACAGATATACACAGAGAATTTCCCCTAGATCCCAAAACCAAGACTACCAGATTTATTTTTCATTATGTTCCTTTCAATGTTACAATACATATATATACATGCCGAAGAATCCATAAACCCCAATCCATTAACCCTGGATTAGAACATAACCTTGGTTCCCTTGACCGAATCGACAAAACACCATAGATTGAGAACCATCGTGCCTAAAACCATGTGCTAAATCCATGCACAAAACCATAGGTAGGTCCACCCACCTAATATAGGGTCTAAAAAAAATTTCTCGAGGTGCTAATGCCCCCTTATATACCCCCCGACAAGGGGTCAGCCACCCCCCACTATGACCCCCCAGAAACGTCGTACACAATGTATAGGGGGGGCTACCACACCCGCTGTGTCCCCCCCACGCATGGGGTAGTCATGGAAAGAATATAACACGACCCAAAATTTCAAGACCACTGTGACCAAAGCCAACAAGAATACCATCATCCTTGGTCCTTGGGGACATTGATTTGGTAAATTTGGTTGTCAATCAGTGAAATTCATTGGAACAATCTCTGTCCATATGGGTATTTTGTCACTAGCTTTATGCGTAATAGATAAACATATATGGAATAACCTTTGTCCATGCGGTTTTTTTTGTTTATAACTCTTTATGTTCAATAGATAGATAGTTTTGGAACAAATTATATATATGTTTGTATTATGTCTATAAATTAATTTATTTAATGAAAGTGCACCCTTTCTCCTTAAGCCTGCATTCCTTATGATAGGGTTAGAGCTAAGATCTAGTTGTTCTCCCTTGCATGTAGTATTTCTTTGTATTTTTACTTTCTCTACATGGGATATATAGCTCGTCAACACTGGCAATAAGGGGATGATATTGTGCAGAAGTTAATAGCTTTTTATATATCGTGATTGTGTGATTCTGGGCAGCATTTTGACACATAACACATCTTAAATATGTCATAGGATGAACCAATGGTAAAACAATGAAATGATCCATAGCAATCATGCCAATATTGAATGGTATTGGAGCTCAAGTGTCGAGGCTCCATTCAGAGCAGAAAGCACACGTCATATGTGACGGTTGCTTTCATTGAATTGAAGATCAATTTGCAATAATTAGAAAAATGAGTTGCTACAATTAATGACATACAACGTTCTACCCATTCCTTCCATTAGCCCATGTCTATAAATTGACCACTGTTAGAAGAGAGATGATGTTAATGATACTTTGTTATCATCACACTAGCAGACAACCAATCTATAGTTTGTGCTTTGCATTATGCTTACTAAAACAAAGTTGATATTTTCTTGCATTAGGTTTTTTGGTAACAAATAACATCTTATTGCATTAGGTTTACTGCTAGAGATATTTCTCTAAAATGAAGTTTTTGATTTGGCATATTAACATCTAATTTTGGTGGGTGCAAATCAAGGGGATGTTTTCCATGCTTTTCTTTGGGATAATTGGTGCCGACAAGGGGATACCTTGAGTGCGTGAGTTTACTAGTAAGGTTATGTTGACGGTGTTGGACCCATCAACATGTCAGGGGATCTCCCTGATAAGAAGTCCTAATTAGACCTCAGACCATTTGGTGTAGGAGTCCCAGCAGTGGGTCGTACGGTAATTCCTTGACCACGGATTCGCACAGAGGCGAGTAAGATGTCCTTGTTGGTAGCAAGGGTGTGACATATGTAGTAAGTCAGGGAAGGTGCATGAGTGGTTCTAACACATGGAGGGTGAGGTGAGTGCGCCCCTTGGAAACCTGTGATAGCACGGAGTTAAGAAGGGAACACACAAGCAAATATGCATCACAACATAGAAGGTAAGTAAGCTGGCAATCCAAAGTGATGGTTAAACCAACAACACATTTAATAAAGATTCATACATACATATACAAAATATAGTTATACATCCATGCGTAAGCAAATAGATACATATATCATTTAGAGTAAACAAGATAGATGAAATACAATACGACATATGCATGATACGTGTTGGCTCTATTATATTAAGAAGTGTAAGTTCCAGTCATACAATACATCCATGTCCAACCACTAGTTCCAACAACGGAATGTTACAACCACAACTACCTACTCCTCCAAAGAGATAATCTAGCTCTACACAGTGGAGAAGCCAAGGCTTGTTACAATATTGTCCAAGATTTCTCTAAGATACTCCTATTGGAAGCTTGGCTAACCAAAAGCCTATACAATGAGTTATGAGCAAATATTTATAGCAAAGGGTGGGGTGGCTCTTGACATTCCCCTTTGTGACAGTTCATCTACCCTCATGACTCTTCATCTACTCTATGACTGTTACATCCAACTATCGACACTTGAACTTACACTTGAAAAGATGTTACAATACAATGCACATGTACCCATGTGAGACAAAATGGCTTGGGAAAGCCATGCAGGACATCACTATGACTTAGACAATAGTTAGAAGACCATCTCTTCGACATCCTCACAGTGGTCGATAGTAGCGAACTAATGCCAAGCTCGGTAGTCTGCGATGGTGTCCGTGTACTCTAAGGTAACATCTTTCTGGAAACGAACTCTTGCCTCCATAGCATCTAGGTACACTGCTCGGGATCATCTATCCAACTCATCTAATAGTATGCACATCATTGTCCTGAGTGCGGTAGGACCAACAACATACTTGTGCATGGTGTTTTCAAAGATTGACAAGTCTGGGATGGTGGCTATGCTCAGCAACGCATCAAAGTATGAGTCAAGCTCTAGTCAGACCTGTGCCTTTGTCTTCACCTGGGTGAGTGTCCCAATAGATGGGATCGCATGTGCACGCATAACAAAATCCATACTCTTGAATAGATGTGCATGGGAATCTTGTAGACTAGTGATGAACTGCGGGAGATCTTCATAGTTTTGGATCTGACTCTAGATGCATGCCTTCAGCTCGACTACTTTGGGATTCATCATCTTATGCAAGTGAAGTAGGGCCCACTTGTATCTCATCATCCATTTTTTCATGTAATCAACAGTAGCATGCACGTTCGACAGGATACATGCTCTTCTAGCTCATCAATGTTGCCAACCGTTGAGATGGACGACTGCCTTGTGCACAATACCGAACTTGGAATACAATGCCTACATGACTGTGTCGAGGGACAACACTTCATCCAGTATTTCCTTCTTCAATTCTTCTTGGGTGGATGTTGTAACCAATTCTCCTCCCTGCTTGGCTGTCTGTAGCTCCTTAGCCATTCACTTGTTCTCATCTATCAAGAAGCAAATACTCGAGCTAGTGTCTTTGGTATATGCTCTGGTAACATCAGCTAATGTTACTAGAAGTTTGTGCACGTCAAACATGATCACTCGTTCCTCAAACTGCTTAGGAGATGTATGATCATCTAGAGTCGAGACTCTATGAGATGGCACAACTCTATGTTGAGACTCGTCGAATGAGATGTTGTGCATCTCCTCCTTCAAATTGTCTCCAAGGATTTCAATGTCTCCTTGGTTGCTTGGGACTTGTTCCTCTTCTGGACGTAGTGAAGTTGGTGGGTTGACCTCTTAGTGGCGAGCCATGAGGATGATGTCTTACTATGACACTTGTTGCTCCATATTCATATCCATCTATTTAAGTGCTTGCTCTATCTCTTGAGAGAAGTCCTAATCCTGCGATGGTTCACCCTATCTGCCTGATGCCAGCTGTTTTGATGAGTCTACTATTTGTACGGGTGCAATTTCATCTATCTGCACAAGTTGTACCCCCTATTGTACTTGTTCTTGCTACACTTCCTTCTCCTATCTATGCAGCTTCTAATCCTTCTGAAGTTGCTTCTTCAACTCATGCAATTCCTTCTCTGTTTCCTCCATTCTCCATTTCTCTCTCTGCCTTTGCGCGTTTCTCTTGTCACGTTGTTGTCTCTTTGCCTCTATTTCCAAAGCTACTTTCTGCACAAATGGGTATGCTCAGAACTTGCAACTTTATTCTTCCTCCATGCTATCAACAATCTTCCTCTTTCCCTTGTCGCACACTGGTATGTTTACCTTTGTTGCTGCTGCTTTTGGTGCTCTTCGGGATACTACTCCACGCTGCTTCGCTATCCATTCCACAATGAGGCCAATTGGTTCATTGAGTCTGGAGGAGTTGTAAAAATATCTCCATGGGTCTTCTTCCACCCAATGACACACGGAGGCTTCACTCAGGGAGAAATACTATACCACGTGCATTCATATTGGGGAATATATTTTGAGGAAAAGATGACATAATATATTGAGCATATAATAGGGGGTAAAGGGTGTTTATATTGGTAGCCATAAAAAATGGAGCTTAAATATAATGGAAAAATATAAAGGGGTATAAAAAATGTTAATGAAAAAATGGATACCTACAATATCTAGTGAAAGTAGGGTTTTTTTAATTGGGAAGGTATATTGGATTCATATTGGTAGGGGGTTAAATAATGTGATTTTTAGTGGTATTTTCCAATATGTACTCAAATTAAGGGTATTGTTTAGTATGCCATGAATGCACGTGCTATGTCATAGGTTCATTGAATGAAGTCCCCGTGCAATGACATGCCCCGTGGATCTAGTTAAATTGTACTCTCATGCAGTGGTCTTTCACAAGACAATGCGAATCATATGGATTGTAACTTTAGGCATCGAATGGATATTTATTCATCTGTTTTTCTTCGACATCCACATGCTTGAAAGACTATATCTCATAAAACCCGATCCGCAACAGAAGAGCGGGCCAAGATGCCTTCTTCTTCTAGTGTAGCCTAGCTGATAACCCTATCAAGATGTGATATGTTACTTCTTGCATGACGAGTTTGTCCAAGGAAAACTTCGGTAGAACATGCCGAGGCTTCTCCACGCTATACATCCATATGAAGGTGACTGACACTGAGGCATACCAATCATCTATGTTAATCAGTGCATCCATTGTTGCCTTCAGCATGCAGGGTGGATCTTGTTCAAACATCATCTTGTGAATTGCGGAGACGAAATGATCGGACAACTATGTGATAACTCGTCTGAAGCTACATTTGAGCAACATCTTACAATAAGTGTTCATAGAGGTCTCCACCAATGTCCATGCCCACTTCAAGCTCGGGAACTCCTGACAGGCATAGATTGCATTCAAGATGTAGGTAGACATGTAGATTCCTGTTTGCATAGCTTTGGGCAGTTGTCAAACCCTTGTTACCTGTTCCTTTAGCTGGTGAGTCAACAGGTTGAACTAGTTGCATGCTTTGCCTTCTCTGGCCAGTTGGTCCAATGTAATCACCCAACTCTATGGGAAGGTTTCCATGCTTTCTTGGCCATACATACATCATGCGAAGATGACCAAGTATTGATACGCCTTCCATAATATCTTCATCTCATAGACCTAGTTAGGTGTCATCCTGAATTTATCCTGCTCCTTCATTCAGTTCTTCAAGATATCTCTCGAGTTGGCATTGTTGCTAGGTACGTTGAAGGGTGTCTTCATGGTGATCACGGGCCTCAACATCTGATACATCTCATCATAATCCTATGCCTTGAAGGTAGAAATCTTCATCCTGCTAACACTGCTCAATGTCATCGTCTCAGGATCAATGTGCGAGATGATCCAATGTATCATGTCCGCACATGGGAGAATGGGATATATGCATGTAATCCAATACAAGCTGGACTTGTGGATGTTCACATAGACTTGGTAGTCTTCGAGGTCTTCCCCAAATTTGCCTGCAAATGCATCATTGGCCTCTTGCCATTTCTTCTTGATTTCCTTATCTACAATCAACTTGGTATCTTCATAGATTGGTAGACTTGTAGACACTCTCTCAACTGCTGCTCTAGTTGCACTTCCATTAGTGTCCTTTGATCTTGCTCTCTTGGTGGCCATTGATCCTGAACTGTTAAGAGGCAGATGAACACCTACTAGATCTAGAGACAAAGTGACATGCATGGCAAGAAATCTGTCAGCTAAAACCAAAGCAAACTAAGGAATGATATGCAACATACCTAGGGATTGACTAGCAAGGATTGCACAATTTCTCTAGGGAGGTTGGGAGACTGGCTACCAGAACTACACAAAAGGTAGTCTAGGATGTCTGGGGAGGCTAGCTAGTTGTTGGAATTGCACACTGTGTAATCCAAGCTGGTCTACTGGTTGTTGGAACTGCACAATACATAATTTCAGATGGCAATGGTTGCAGGCCTAGTGACTACATTGCACAATTTTCTAGGCCAACAGCCACTGTCCCTCATAATTGTGCAATGCAAGACTGGAGGAAAGTCATTGGGAAGAAATGCATATTCTTTGAGAGGAAGATAGAGCCTTCCCTCTCAGGATTGTGCAATGTTTTCTTGGTGAGGTTGAGTTTGGGCCAAGGATGCCCAGACCCGCTGATGGGCAACTGAAATAAAATGTGAATGTGATTGCATGGCGATACTGAGTGTAAGTAGGAGTGAATGATCATGCATACAAATGGTGAATGGAAGATTCATAAAATGGAACAACATGCATGTGGGTGAATCGAGTCACCAAATCGGTGATCGTTCCTGAAAAATACTTTCATGTATGTGACAATAGTGAGATGTTAATGAAAACTGAAATGGTGTTAGTACAAGCTAGTATGCATGTAAGCAACAACAAGTGTTCACAGAAATTAAGCAAAAAACACTCACACAAGCGAAAACACAAAAAGCGATAGAAATGTTGTAAAAGACAAGTTAAGCCGACTTACCCATGAATAGCGGAGTTGGATGTGTTGTGGCATGTCAGAGCTCCAAGATCGATGTGAATAAGTGAGCTCTAAAGCGTCAAATAAATAAGTTTGTTTCTCATGACTCGGATGCCACAAATCTAGGAAAAGGTGACACTTGGAGGAAATATTCTAAAACGATCTTTGCATGTAACCTCCAGCTGCTAAAAATAGCTCCCTAAAATATAGGGATGATTTTTGCATGTTGCATTTTTCTATTCCGGGAAAAAGCATCCCATGCATGCAAGTCAATTTTTCCTAGTCCCCGGTGGCACCAATCAACTCAATGGCACATGCAATAGCTTGCTCAGTTGAGGGGAAAATTTTCACATTTCTGGGAGGGATCTGGGATGATTGCCTAGAAGGATTGCATAATTTCTGGGTTGGGTAGCTAACGGCTACCAAAAATTACACAATTTTTGGGCTGAGCAAACCTACTGGGAGGAATTGCGCAACTTTTCCAGTGAAGGGTGACAAACAGATTTGTGAAATTCTAGAGCTCATCAAGCTGTCAGACATGATTGCACAATTTCTAGAGGGAAGGTTGGTTCCCCTCCAGAATTGTGTAATTTCTTGAGGAAGTTTCTTAGCCTGCAGCTGGATGAAGTCTAGAGAAACAACTTGTGAGGGGGGTGCAACAAGCCATGATGCACAGGCTGGCAATCTGCTAGAAAATCACTGAAGCTTGTGTACTTGACAAGGAAAGACATGCTATCGAGAAAGGTTGGTGGGAAGGCTCCAAAACAAAGCTAAGGAAAAATTTTGGAGGATGGTTGTGGCCTCTACAGCACTTGGCGACACACTGGTAAAACTCCAGTTCTCTCAATGGACCTTGTTCTTGAAAAGCAAGTCTAACACTTCAGGAAGTATTGTCTAGTCCTCAGTTTATCTTGGTTTCCACACTTGCTTAATTGTAAGGTGTAGCATCTGCCAAGCCCTTGGTCAGTCGACAATCATTCCAAGCCATGTCAGCATAGTTGTTTCGATTAGGGTTGAGGGGTATATTGGTGCACAAGTAATATAGTTGTCAGAGTCTTAGTTTCATCTCTAGTGTTGCTCCATTACCAGCAAGCCTGGACAATACCCCGACGGAGTCACCCAGGAACACAAGCATTGTTCTACTGCTAGGGAGCCTGATCAGTACCCCAACGGAGTTACTTGCATCACCTCTCTCTGTAGGAATCCTTTCTCTTCTTTTGCCTTATTTATTTTTCATTTTTTCGAAATTTTTCACTTTTCATTTTTTCATTATTGTGCATAGCACTTATTCATTTCAGAGGTAGAAGAGGGATCCTGAATCATTGAGAGAAGAAGAGGTTGTTCCTTTAGAGAATTAGTTTATTATATACCTCTGACGTGCCTGTTAAGGATTTCCCCCTCACTTTACTCTACTTGACTGAGATTGCAAGGGTTAAACCAAAAATAACTGACTAGAGTATGTGACACTAGTTAGCATGCAAGCATTGTGTTTTCACCAAGGTTCACTTCGAATAGTACATATTTTCCATCAAAGTATCATGGACCAAAAGTAATAAATTCTTCACAACAGAGGCAGGATGACAGATAACCAAGTAGTGATAGCTGCACAAGGCCTCTTGTACTTTACCTAGCTCATTTCAAGAGTCACGCACGGTTTCATGTGAAACTAAACTACGAGAAAAACAAGGAAACAAATAATAAAGCAAAGAAGAAGTAGGATTAAATGTGAAAGCAAAGTAAGTAAGAAAAAAGCAAGCAAATAATCAAACATGCAAATCAAGAAAGAAAATAGACATGCAAGCAGAAAAACTAAAAGAAAACACTACTCTTATTCCTAAGCTAAAGGTGCATGGGCCTGATCACATGAAGTGATATTTCCAATGCAGCTACTGGGGCATTGGGTGAACCATGTTAGTGAGGGCTTGGTCTGTGAGCAACCCAGTTGTGCAAACCAGCAAACAAGAAAGATATAACAATGAATACAAGCACACTTCATGTTTAGAAGTGTCCATAGGACATAAGTGAGTGCAAGTACATGACATGTGGTCTGTGGACTTGTCATGGTGATGTGCGACACTGTGTGCAGCTGTGAAGCCTGCACATACTCTTAACTGTGACATTTAGTAGAATGAAAGAAACAAAGAAAACTTGCGTCATGCACATGTGATTGCAATGTAAGATTCCTCCAATGCATGAGCGATGGGATCATGTGATTCAAGTGGAGGAAGCATGATATGTGTGTGAGATTGATCTTCAATACATACAGATGAGTGATGAGGAGCCTTGCTTGATTCAACAATTTCCTGATCGGAAGTGAAACCAACCTTAGGACAGCAAGGGTCTGACATAACCATCAGCTCAGGCTAAAATGCCTTGACAACCTGGGGTGTTTGACTTCGTCATCAGATAGATCATCATACACAGGTGGCTTCAAAAAATCAACTGCGATAGAATCATGATCATGATCGAGTATGGAAGTAAATATATCTCGACAACTACAATCAGAAAAATCAATGATTTCATTGGCATCCTCATGATTTGATATATCAAACAGAGGGATAGATGAGAAGTGAACAAATTCATCCTCTGTGTTTCTAGAAAAGGAAGATGAAAGGTCAAGTGGATTTTCAATGAATAATTTATCCTCTCCATTTTTGAAGGAAGGATTGACGTGCGATGTGTCCTGTGAGTGATCAACAATGGGTGCATCCATAGATGAAGATACACATGTGAAATCATGGATAACAGTTTCACCAAAGATGTCAGGAAAGAACAAAGGAGGCTCGGACCGAAGGGAGTCATCCTTCACCGAGTGTTGATGCTCATGCTCCTAGTCATACTCTTCATGAATGACAACACATGGTGGTTGTGCAACACCAACTTCATCAATGGCTTGATCCTCATTCACAACAAGTGTAGAGTCTGGAATGGATGAACACAAGACAGTATCATCTGGAGGATCATCTGAGTACAAAGACAGAGGTTGTGGTATAGAATGCATACGAAAAATCGATGGAATCACAACCAAATATGTGCGAAAATTAAGCGAAGTGATGTTGAGATGATGTGACAATTGAGCTAATGTATGTGCCTGATCTCCCGCATCACTTGGTAGTGGTGGAGTTGTTTGATGAGGGGATGATAGGCGGTCACTTGTGATAGTGGCCATATCCATCTGTGATTGCACAAATCCATCACTGAAGTATGTTGAGTGAGGCTTGGGCTCAAAATTATTCTTGGGATGGACTTATTTGTTAAGACAGTACTCGAATCTATCCCAAAGATAAGGAAATTTCATCTGGCTCTTCAGACCTTGAAACTACAACTCATGGAAGTGTTGCCAAAAATCCATAGGCGATTCATGTGGACCCTTCTGTTCTTGTAATAGTTTTTGGTCAAGATGTTCTGGATCAAAATGATGGAAAGTATCTTCAATGAGATCACAAAAGTGCTCAAGTGAGTGCACGTTGTCTGCTGGTAGGCTACACAGCCACCATTGTGGGGATTTGCAAAGTGTGTATGAAAGAAATAGACTGGCCTATTCATCAGAACATCCATCTTCCTTGTCAAGCATGGAAAGGAATTCACGTAAGAACACAAGCCAAGCCACTTCACCTTCACCATCATACGTGTATGTAGACAAGAGATCCAAAAACTCCCTCGAGATGTGGACACATTCATCATGCAAAAAAAATCATGGATGGTTGAGAGTGCAAGACTCCACGATATATATGTGAGGGTTCAAAATAGGATGACAAGACACAGCTTGTCATTTGGCCCTCCTTCTAGCACCATAAATGTTGATGGTGTTGGACCTGCCAACATGTCAGGGGATCTCCCTGGTAAGTATTCCCAATTAAACCTCAGACCGTTTGGTGTAGGAGTCCCAGCAATGGGTCGTACGGTAATGCCTTGACCACAATTTCACTCAGAGGCAAGTAAGATGTCCCTATTGGTAGCAAGGGTGTGACATATGTAGTAATTCAAGGAAGGTGCATGAGCAGTTCTAACACATGGAGGGTGAGGTGAGTGCGCCCCTTGGAAACCTGTGATAGCACGGAGTTAAGAAGGGAACACACAAGCAAATATGCATCACAACATGGAAGGCAAGTAAGCTAGCAATCCAAAGTGATGGTTAAACCAACAACATATTTAATAAAGATTCATACATACATATACAAAAAATAGTTATACATGCATGTGTAAGCAAACAGATACATATATCATTTAGAGTAAACAAGATAGTTGAAATACAATATGACATATGAATGAAACGTATTAGCTCTGTTATATTAAGAAGTGTAAGTTCTAGTCATACGATACATCCATGTCCAACTACTAGTTTCGATAGCAGAATGTTACAACCACAACCACGTGCTCCTCCAAAGAGACATACTAGCTCTACGTAGTGGAGAAGCCAAGGCTCATTACAATATTGTCCAAGCTTTCTCTAAGATACTCCTATCGAAAGTTTAGCTGACCAAAAGCCTATAAAATGAGTTATGAGGGACTATTTATAGCAAAGGGTGGGGTGGCCCTTGACATTCCCCTTTGTGACAGTTCATCTACCCTCATGACTCTTCATCTACTCTATGATTGTTACATCCAAATATCGACACTTGAACTTACACTTGACAAGACATTACATTATAATGCACATGTACCCATGTGAGACAAAATGGCTTGAGAAAGCCATGCAAGACATCATTATGACTTGGAAAACTGTTGGAAGACTAACTCTTCGACATACTCACAGTGATCGACAATAGCGAACTAATGCCAAGCTCGATAGTATGCAATGGTGTCTATGTACTCTAAGGTGACATCTTTCTGGAAATGAACCCTTGCTTCCATAGCATCCGAGCACACTGCTCGAGCTCCTCTATCCAACTCTTCTGATAGTATGTGCATCATTGTCTTGAGTGCAGCTGGACCAACAACATACTTGTGCATGGTGTCTACAATAATTGACAAGTCTGGGCTAGTGGCTATGTGCATCAACTCGTCAAAGTATGAGTCAAGCTCTAGTCAGACTTGTGCCTTTGTCTTTGCCTAGGTGAGTGTCCTAATAGATGGGATCACATGTTCCTGCCTAAAAACATCCATACTCTTGAATACACATGCATGGGAAGCTTGTATACTAGTGATGAGCTGCGGGAGATCTTCATAGTTTTGGATCTGACTCCGGATGTGTGCCTTTAGCTCGATTGCTTTGGACTTCATCATATTAGGCAAGTGAAGCGGGGCTCCATTGTATCTCATCGTCCATGTTTTCATGTAATCAATAACGTCATGCACATTTGATAGGATACGTTCTCTTCTAACACATCGTTGTTGCCAACCATTGCGATGGACGACTGCCTTATGCATAGTACCAAACTTGGAATACAACGCCCACATGATTGTGTCAAGGGACAATAATTCATCCAATATTTCCTTCTTCAATTCTTCTTGAGTGGATTCTGTAACTAATTCCCCTCCCTGCTTGGCTGTTTGTAGCTCCTTAGCTATTCTCTCATTCTCAACTATTAGGAAGCAAACACTAGAGCTAGTAGCTTCGGCATATGCTCTAGTAGCATCAGCCAATGTTTTTGGATGTTTTCAGACATCAGACATGATCACTCATTCCTCAAACTTCTTAGGAGATGTATGATCATCCAGAGTCAACACTCTATGAGATTGCACAACTCTATGTTGAGACTCATCGAATGAGATGTTGTGCATCTCCTCCTCTGGATTGTCTCTAAGGATTTTAGTGTCTCCTTGGTTGCTTGGGGCTTGCTCCTCTTCTAGATGTGGTGAAGCTAGGGGTTTGACCTCTTGGTGGTGAGGCATGAGGCTGATGTCTTACTCTGACCCCTGTTGTTCCATATCTGTATCCATCTATTCATGTTCTTTCTCTATCTCTTGAGCAAAGTCCTGATCATGTGATGGTTCACCATGTCTACCTAATGCTAGCTATTCTAATGAGTCTACTATCTATATGAGCACAACTTCATCTGTTTACACAAGTTGTGCCCCCTGCTTTACCTATTCATGTTGCGCTTCCTTCTCCTATCTAGGTAGATCCTGTTCCTTCCAGAGTTGCTCCTTCAACTCATGCAACTCCTTCTCTGTTTCCTCCATTCATCATTTCTCTCTCTGCCTTTGTGTGTTTCTCCTGATGCGTTGTTGCCTCTTTGCCTCTATTTCCAAAGCTACTTTTTGCACAAGTGGGTCTACTCAGAATTTGTAGCTTTGTTCTTCCTCCATGCTATTGACAATCTTCATCTTGCCCTTGTCGTGCACTGGTATGTTTACCTCTGTTGCTGCTGCTTCTAGTGCTCTCTTGGATGCTGCTTCACTATCCATTCCACAAAGAGGTCGACCAATTCAATGAGTTTGGAGGATTTGTAACAATATCTTCATGGGTCTTCCTCTGCTCAATGACATGCCTCATGGATCCAGTTAAACTGTACTGCAGTGGTATTTCACATGAAAATGTGGGTCATATGGATTGTAAATTTAGGTGTCGAATGGATATTTCTTCATTTGTTCTACTTCAATATCTGCATGCTTGAAATTCTATATCTCGTTAAACCCAATACACAATAGAAGAGCATACCAAGGTGCCTTCTTCTTCAGATGCAACCTAGCTGATAACCCTGCCGAGATGTCATATGCTACTTCCTACATGACAATTTTGTCCAAGGAAAACTTAGGTAGAACACGCGGAGGCTTCTCCACGTTGTACATACGTATGAAGATGTCGGACGATGAGGTATACCAATTAGCTATGTCGATCAGTGCCTCCATTGTTGCCTTTGACATGCAGGATGGATCCTGTTCGAATATCATCTTATAAACTAGGGTGAAAAAATGATCAGACAGTTGTGTGATAACTCCTCTGAAGCTGCATTCAGACAACATCTTACAATAAATTTTCACAAAGGTCTCCACCAGTGTCCATGCCCACTTCAAGCCCGAGAAATCTTGATGGGAATAGATTGCATCCAAGATGTAGGAGGACATGTAGATTCTCACTTGCATACTTTTGGGTGGTTGTCGAGCCCTCGTTACCTGTTCCTTCAAGTGGCGAGCCAACATGTCAGACCAGTTGCATGCTTTGCCTTCTCTAGCCAGTTGGTCCAACATGATCACCCAACTCTGTGGGAATGTTTCCATGCTTTCTTGGCCATATAGATGACATGCAAAGATGACTAAGTATTGATACGCATTTTGTAGTATCTTCGTCTCGTAGGCCTAGTTGGGTGTCATCCTGAATTTAACCAGCTCCTTCACCTAGTTCTTCAACATATCTCTGGAGTTGGCATTGTTATTAGGTATGATAAAGGGTGTCTCCATGGTGATCAGGAGCCTCGACATCTGATACATCTCATCATAATCTTATGCCCTAAAGGTAGCAATCTCCATCCCACTAACACTTCTCAATGTCATTGTCTCAGGATCAGTGTGTGAGACGATCCAATGTATCATGTCCGCACATGGGAGAATGGGATATCTGCATGCAATCCGGTACAAACCAGACTTGTGGATGTTCACATAGACTTTGTGGTCTTCGAGGTCTTCACCAAATGTGCCTGCAAATGCATCATTGACCTCTTTCCATTTCCGTTGATGGCCTTGTCTACAATGAGCCCGGTGTCTTCATAGATCAGCAAACTTGTAGACACTCACTCAATTGCTGCTCCAGTTGCACTTCCGTCAGTGTCCTTTGATCCTTCTCTCTTAGAGGCCATTGATCCTAAACTACAAATAGGTAGATGAACACCTACTAGATCTGGAGACAAAGTGATGTGCATGGCAAGAAATCTGCCAGCTAAAATCAAAGCAAACTGAGGAACGACATGCAACATACTTGGGGATTGACTGGACAGGATTGTGCAATTTTTCATGGGAGGCTGGGAGACTGGCTGCTAGAACTACACAAAAGGTAGTCTAGGTTGCCTAGGGAGGTTGGTTGGCTACTGGAATTATACAATGTACAATCTAGGCTGGCTTGTTGGATGTTGGAATTTTGCAATGCATAATTTCATCT
Source organism: Pinus tabuliformis (assembly GCA_031772625.1). NCBI lineage: Eukaryota > Viridiplantae > Streptophyta > Pinopsida > Pinales > Pinaceae > Pinus > Pinus tabuliformis. Next base: position 1,277,305,649 of record CM062805.1, read on the forward strand.
GGCAATGGTTGCAGGCCCACTAACTGCATTGCACAATTTTCTAGGCCAGCAGTCACTGTCCCTCAAAATTGTGCAATGCTAGATTGGAGGATAGTCACTACGTAGAAATGCATATTTTCTGAGAGGAAGACAGATCCTTCCCTCTCAGGAGTGCACAATGTTGTCTTGGTGAGGTAGAGTCCGAGCTAAGGCTACCTAAACCTGCCGACAGGAAACTGAAAGCAAATGTGAATGTGATTGCATTGCAATACTGAGTGTAAGTAGGAGTGAATGATCATGCATGAAAATGGTGAATGAAATATTCAGAAAACGGAACAACATGCATGTGGGTGAAGCGAGTCGCTGAATCAACAATCGTTCATGCAAAACAGTTTCAAGCATGCAACAATAATGAGATGTTAACAAAAACTAAAATAGTTCTAGTACAAGCTAGTATGCATGCAAACGACAACAAGTGTTCACATAAATCAAGAAAAAAACACTCACACAAGAGAAAACACAAAAAGCGATAAAAATGCTACAAAAGACAAGTAAATCCGAATTACCTATGAATAGATGAGTTGGATTTGTCAAAGACTCCTAGATGTGATGCAGGATGTTGGATCTCCAAAATCGATGTGAATAAGTGAGCTCTAAAGCATTGAATAAATAAGTTTGAGGCTCATGACGCGCATACCACACATCTAGGAAAAAGCGACACTTGGAGGAAAGATTCTAAAACGATCTTTGCACTTAACCTCCAATTGCTAAAAATAGCTCCCTAAAATCTAGGGAATGCTTTTTCCATGTTTCTTTTCGCTATTCTAGGAAAAAAAATCCCATGCATGCAAGTCAATTTTTCCCAGTCCCGGGTGTAACTGGTCAACTTAATGGGACATGCAATAGTCTGCGCAGTTGAGGGGAAAATTTTCGCATTTCTAGGAGGGAGCTAGGATGACTTCCCAGCTAGGGGAAAATTTGCACATTGCATAATTTCTAGGCTGAGAAGCTGATGGCTACCCAGAATTGCGCAATTTCTAGGTTGAGGAGCCTTGCTGGGAGGAATTGTGCAACTTTTCGAATGAAGGGTGACAAGAAGGTTTGCGCAATTCTGGAGCCCAGTAGGTTGCCATATAGGATTGTGCAATTTCTAGAGGGAAGGTCAGTTCCCCTCCAGAATTGCGCAATTTCTTGAGGGAGTTGCTTATCCTGTAGCTAGACCAAGTCCGAAGAAATAGCTTATGAGGGGGGTGTAACAAGCCATGATGCACAAGCTGGCAATCTGCTATAAAATCACTGAAGCTTTTGTACTTGACAAGGCAAGGCATGTTGCTAAGGAAGGTTGATAGGGAGGCTCCAAAATGAAGCCAAGGAAAAATTTTGGAGGGTGGTTGTAGCTGCTACAGTAGGTTAGATATTTATTATACACATAAGCTCCTTCCATAAAGAACTCTTCAATAGATACATTAGTTGTCATGAAGGCTAGTAGAAACAATGTAATTTTGTGATTGGAAGACTAAAAATATTTTTTAATGTTCCCTTGGTCTGGTTAGTGACAGCAAGTAGGTTTCGAGTGAAAAAATTTACTACATAAGCTAGACACTAGACGGCTTGACACCGATATCACCAAGCTAGTAGCTTCTATAAGCCCAATTTTACTAAAAGACAACAATGACAAGCCACTGCATGACATATTGCATCTCCTCTGCTATGTCACCAAATTGGCTTGTGAATGGAGTTTAATAACATCCATTTCTAGGTGGCACAAGTTCATGTTTGATTAGCTTGTAATATTTATTTATGCAATTTTATATTCTCTATGTTTCTAAGAAGCTTATTTGTTATATGTTAATATAAGATGTTAAAATATTAACTTAGATTTTTGATATCTAGATATTTTTACTCATCTCTATCTTTCCTTTTGGGTATGTCATAATAGCAATAATTTCTCTGTGACTTTTGTTGCGTCTTGTTGGCCCAATAATTGTAGATTACACAAGGTTTCTGAGTGCAACAAATTGGTGTGTATTCATATCAGTCTTTGCCATCTATGCTAATGGTAATATGGAATACAATTGATCTTGAATCTTACCTTTTACCTTCTAACCAAAGAGATATGTGACTTGATTTGTAAAGCTGGGGCCTTTTGTCTTTTAGGCTCAACCACTCTTAAATGGGGGTGTGATGCATGATAGATAATTTCTTGTGTTCTTACATGGAAATATTAAGGCCCTTGGGATGCTTGGGATTTGGCATAAAAAAAAAATTGGCTGTTTTACTCTACTAGCAGTGAGTGAGGTCTCTTTACTGTAGTTTTGTTGAAGAGATTACCCTAAAAAGGTATTTCTATTGGAAAGATTTGTGGAACCTAGAGTACCAACAATTAAATTCTTTCCATGAACTTAACTAAGTTCATTCATTTAGAAAAATAGCGTATGAGATTATTTATCTTACGATTCTTAAGACTTGTCTCTTCAACATGAAACTCCATGGATTAGGGTCGTTTTGGACGGATTAGAGATGGTATAGTCAAAACCCTTCTACATATATGTAATATAGGACCTTTATGGTGTCAATAGGCATTTTATCATGTGTGAAAAAATGGTGGGCTATGAGGGATCCTAAAGAACATTAGCTAAGGAACTAATCATCTATATTGAAATCTCACTAATCTTTGAAGTGAAAAGAATGGTGGCAGATTATGTTTTACCATCACCAAGACTTGGCTCTCAAAACTAGACCTCCATAAATTTGGTATTATGAATGTTACATACATGCTTTGTGGTAAGGGATGAGACCATTGACAATATAGTTTGGAGATGCCCATCTTCCAAGAGCTTACAATTTTTCCTTCTTGGAAAGTTCCTATCCTAGGGGAAACTTAAGTAAAGAGGGATAACCTATCTTGATGACACACAGTTTGGCTATCCTCCAATGTATCTCAGTAAGAATAATAATATTGATCCATAGAATCCAACTATTTTTATTATTAATCCCATACATTGTTATTTTTATGTAGGCCCTAATTATATTTTGACTATTTAAAGTCCTATATATACCAAGGAGGTCTTATCGTTTGAATCATCCAAGAAATTTTCATTTATGTGATGTAAAAGGAGGTTTCCCCCTCGAAGAGGCTTATTTTCAAGTTGTTGATTTATTTTTTCTTCTATTTTTGGGATATGGTTACACAACATTTGGCATCAGAGATTTGGATCCTAGGGTCTTCCTGCTTCAAACATGTCATCTTGGTATTTTCACTATAATGTTTTTTTATGCGACGCTTCAAAAGCTAAAAATTTTACCACATGGGTTTGAAACCTTGGTGAGCATTGTGTAAAATTTTTGGAACTTTGTTCGCTATATTTTTAGAGATGTGTCCAAATAAGTTAGGATTTATACATGCTCCAAAATTCACTCTCAAATAGGTGTTCCAGAGAAAATCATCATAACTTTTCTTTGTGCATCATATTTGAATTTTGTAAGAAGCGACTGAAATCAAAGAAACTATAGTTTTTCTTATATCAATTTTAGGGCCGAAGGTTAAAACAGTGATGCATGGAATACCCTACAAGTTTCCTCTACTAAACCAATCCATAATCAGGTAATCGTAGGATATTTGGCATAACTTCATCTTGAAGAATCCACTTGTTATATAGTAATTTGTTGCACTCCTTGTATCATACCCTGAGTTGTCGAAATTTGCCCAAAATATCACAAAGTGACAAAGGATGTTAATGAATTCACCATGAAAAACATTGATCATAGCATCTGTAAGGAAAAGAAGAAGAAATGTCTTGAAGTAATTCTGGAAGATCTTGTAAAAAATCCTATTTGCAAGACCAATGCTACTTTTAGTAGGAAAACCCATGCTAGTACTCTTTTGTCTAACTAGTGACTAGCGCTGGCAACGTGACTTTGGATAGGAAAATTCACGCTGATCCTCTTTAGGCAGTTTCTCTAAAAATTGAGCAGAAACTTCTCTTACTAGAAGCCTCAAGAACAATGAGTTGGTTATTGTTGAATAATGATATGGTTGAGTTCTCCCATTTTGAGTACTTGATCCTACCTTTAGGGATATTCCCTTTCAGATGTGGATCTTCTTCCCCTTTTGTGGGTCCCTAACTCCCTCTCCTTCCCTATAAAAGCATTCCCTTCCACCTTCAAATGGTTGGTCAGACTAGATTGGTCATGCTATTGCTATATTATGCATAATTTCTGCCAATTTGTGAAGGAGAAAGGAGAGTTTGAGAAGTCTTGGCTTGGACTTGGAAACCCATCCCCAGCGAAGTTGCTAATTTGTTCTCTAGGCAATCCCTTCTATGGATAGAAGCGATACCTCTAGTCCAATGAGTGGATCTAGTAACAACTGAAACAAATACATGCAAAAATATGCTTGTTTAAATCAGAATGACATAAGAGAGGAAAGATGGCCTACCTCACTCCTATTCAGTCGATTTTCAATGTCAATCTCGATCTCCTCACTTCCAAGCTTGATCCTTACTATTATATTGCAAACGAATACCTGCAAGAGATATAAAAAAAAAGACAACAAAGAAAAAACATAGCATATGCATTCTAATGTAAACCATATGGTTATTTTCTTGTATCAAGTTCATTAAAAAATGAAATAGGTTCCCATGAGGATAGTTCTTTTACTATGTCAACCTCGTTAAAAAATGAAATAGGTTCCCATGAGGATAGTTCTTTTACTATGTCAACCTCATTAAAAAATGAAATAGGTGTCACGAGGATAATTCCTTCTGTCAACCTCATTAAAAAATGAAATAGGTGTCATGAGGATAGCTCTTTCACTATGTCAACCTCATTAAAAAATGAAATAGGTGTCATGAGGATGGTTCTTTTACTATGTCAACCTCGTTAAAAAATAAAATAGGTGTCATGAGGATAGTTCTTTTACTATGTCAACCTCACTAAAAAATGAAATAGGTGTCATGATGATAGTTCTTTTACTATGTAAACCTCATTAAAAAATGAAATAGGTGTCACGAGGATAGTTATTTTACTATGTCAACCTCGTTAAAAAATGAAATAGGTCCCCATGAGGATACTTATTTTACTATGTCAACCTCGTTAAAAAATGAAATAGTCCCCCATGAGGATAGTTATTTTACTATGTCAACCTCGTTAAAAAATGAAATATGTTCCCATGAGGATAGTTCTTTTACTATGTTAACCTCCTTAAAAAATGAAATAGGTTCACATGAGGATAGTTCTTTTACCATGTCAACCTCATTAAAAAATGAAATAGGTTCCCATGAGGATAGTTCCTTTACTATGTATGTTATAACCCTATTTTCCACTCCATTATTGTGAGAGAAACCCAATATCAACTTACCTCAGTTGTTTGGCTTAAATGCATCCCTTTTCATCTTTTCTTTTACTTATGTGAGATTTATCCCATGATAAATGGGTGAAATTAAATAGTGGAGGAATTTCTCATAATTATTTTTCCAAAATAGTATAATTATGAGATAATAATTATTTCATAATTGATATAATTGATAAAAATCTCATAATTTTCTAAAAGGTTTCTAGAGTTTGGCATTCCCAAGGAGATCAACTTGACCCACTTGAGTATGAGTTGGCTAGGGGTCCATTATTGTAGAAGTTTCCTAACTTCTCAAGCCCCTAGGTGTCTAGATACATTCTCCTGAAGGATAGAATGAGCCTTATAATCTCACCAAGAGGAAATGGGGTTAAATGAAGTATCCAAAATATAGTGCGAGAGCTCTGCTGTCTTGGGAGAGGAGATCATACTGCAAGTTGGAGGAGAGAATCTTATTTGTTGAAGGTATACATTTGATGTAATTTCATTTATATGGTTAATAAAAATTTGTGTTCAGTATGTTATATGATCGTATCTATTACTTTTCATCTGACGATCTTCTAAGGAAGATAAATTGTTGTCCCTTTTTAGTTGTGTTTGTGTGTAGGGATAGATATTTGGTGCAGACATGCTAGATTGCTCAAGTGGAGCACAAGATCTGAATCGAACTCAAAACCTTTCCCAAACATGTGAGGGTTCCAGGTGTGATCTCTTATCATTATAGCATAGATCCAACTGCTTTCTCCATGCATAACCATATGGATTGGGGATCATTATTATATTGTATTAGCCATTATATTTTGTTTTCTAGTGATCTCAATTGGGCATGAGATCGCAAAGCAATAGATCATTTCGTAATTAAATGCAACAATGTCAATCTCATTAAAAAATTAAATAGGTTCCCATGAGGATAGTTCTTTTACTATGTCAACCTCGTTAAAAAATTAAATAGGTTCCCATGAGGATAGTTCTTTTAATATGTCAACCTCATTAAAAAATGAAATAGGTCCCTATAAGAATAGTTCCTTTACTTGTGTCAAGCTCAGTAAAAAATGAAACATAGTGTCATAAGCATGCTTCTTTTCCTATGTCAAGCTCATTAAAAAATGAAACAAATCCCCTTACAATTCGAGTCTTTGATTAGATCTCATAAAATACCAATCTTTCACTTGATCTCGTAAATTCACAGTAGAGTCTTTCACTTGATCTCGTAAGTGAACCTTCATTCCATCCACCTATTAGTATCCATCAGTATACTTAGGTGAATGAAATGAAGCTTGGGGGGCATGTACCTCGAATTGAGTCATTATGCTAGGGGCATGCAAACTTATCTCAAGCATAGTTTATATTTGTTTCGAGCTTGTGTAAAAATGAAAGCAAACTCAAGCATAGTTTATATTTGTTTCAAGCTTATGTAAAAATCAAACCAAATCCAAGCATAGTTTGTTTTTGTTTCAAGCTTGTGTAAAAATGAAACCAAGTCTAAGCATAGTTTTTTCTCATGTTTCAATCTTGTGAAAAAATGAAACCATCTTTAAGTATACTCAAGTATAGTTTCTTATGTTTCAAGCTTGTGTAAAAATCAAACCATTCTCACTTTACCTCTCATGATTTCCATCTTTATCAACCTATTTTTGCTATATGAACCTTGGTTTTTCATTCCATTGTCACCATCTATTTGGCCAATCATACACTTGGTATTTTTACCCTTTCCTGAGGAACATCTACATTGAGTATCCTTATTAGCCAGCCTCTTGACCTTTACACTTTTTGAGCAGTTCCATCATGACCGAAACTAGTTGCTATCCTTTTATACTACTCATTCCTCTAGGAGGAGTCCTCTTTAAGCTCTTTTCAGACTCCAAAAATATGAAAATATTGTTGAACACTAGTATTTTTGAACTCGTAAAAGTAAATGAAAAGATGCCTACTCAATATAAGTTTAAACCTTTTCTAGACTAAGATAGACTAGCTACGAAAAAGGAATACCTTAATTGAACATGGCTAAGAGGTTCTCTTCAATATTGTTTTCTACCTTTTCAAATTCGAGAGACTACCTATGAAAAGGGACCTTTGGAGTTTCATTTTTGCCTCTTTTTAAAATTCTCTAAACATGAAAAAGATGTCGAGTTACCCCTTCGTCGGACTTGTAAAACTTAAACGACACAGGACTTTTCACCATGACGAGAGCAAGATACTCCTTCCTAGGGATCTTTAAACTTACTAGGATGGATTCATCTAAAGGATGAACTTATACGACAAGCATATGGTATCCTCTTTAATATTGTGATTAACAATAAAGAGGTACTCATTAGAAATAGAGGCGGAGAAATAGAAGTAAATGTTTCTTGTATTCTATACGAAAGGAAACATGTCGCTCTTGAACATGACACTCATTTGCATTTCGTGTCAGGTTTGGGATATCATCACTCAGTCACTTTCCTTCATGGGTTTGGGAAATCCATTTACCTCTCATTCGATAATATCCTATCGTCATCATGACCACTGATCCCATTTTCAGTCAAATGTTGCCAAACTCCAGAGTCGTGTCGCTGATATGTTCAAGAGAAGTTCTGTCTACAAATTAAAACCTCTTATACCCCATTTGATCTTCTTTGCTACAATCCTGAATCACTCTCACCAAATTTACAAATTCCTTTGTTTTGTGTCGATGATGTGGGAAACATTATGGCCCTCCTTTGACGAATCACTTCCTGTCAAATCCAACTCATTATCGAGGAAAATGATCTAGAAACTCCCTTTCAGTGCCTTGGAGCTTGCATGCCTCAATGGTAGGTTCTTCGCATTTGATGATAGGTTCACATCACTGGCCTTCGATCAAATGATTATGCGAGTGTTCAACTTTAGCTTCCCTTTTCACACTTGTGGATTTTGTTGTTGTACCTTGAGAGCCATTGACATTATTGGTGATTTATCTCATGCTTGTTAACAATTCAAATCATTGACTGATAATCAGGTGGTTTCTACCATGTTCAACTTTAACACATCTATTCACATGGTTACATTTGTACTTTGGTTGGATCAGGATAGAGATGAAGAACTTGGATTTCATCTGATAAATCCAGGTTGCATGGAGTTATTTAGTATTCATGATGGTATACATGTTCCTTTCTAGTCGGATGGCTGCGTCCATGTCATGGATCCATACATATGATCCTTTCTAGTCAAATGGTTGCATCCATGCCATGGATCCATACACATGATCCTTTCTATTCGGATGGTTGCACCCATGTTGTGGATTCATGTATTGTTAAATGTCTACTCAGAGATTTCATATATGTTGTATTATGTTTAATTTGAAGGTCTCATGACAATATTTCTCCAAAGTCCTTGCCTTCACTCATAAAGCACATCAACCATCACTTCTTGTTTTGACTTCATGCTTTAGGGGGAATTTGTTATAAAGTAATTTGCTGCACTCCCTGTCTCATACCCTGAGGTGTCAAACTTTGCCCAAAATTTTTCAAAGCGACAAAAGCTGTCAATGAATTCACCAATAACATTGATCAAAGAATCCCTGAAAAAAAGAAGAAGAAATTCCTTGGAGTAATTTTGGAAGAGCTTGTCAAAAAACCATATTTTCAAGCCCAACACTACTTCTAGCAGGCAAACTCGTGCTGGTAACCTTTGGTCTAACTAGTGAATAGTGATGACAGTGCGAATTTGGATAGGAAAATCCACGTTGATCATCTTCAGGAAGTTTCTCCAAAAATGGAGTAAAATCTTCTCTTACTAGAAGCCTCGAGAACGGTGAGATGGTTATTGTTGAATAAGGATATTGTCAATTTCTCCCGGTTTGAGTCCTTAATCCTACCTTTAGGGATCTTTCGCTTAATATGTGGACCTTCTTCCCCATTTTGTGGATCCCTAACTCCCTCTTCTTCCCTATAAATGCATTCCCTTACACCCTCAAATGGATGGTCAAACTAGATTGGTCATGATGTTGCTAAATTGTGCCTAACTACTGCCAATTTGTGAAGGAGAAAGGAGACCTTGAGAAGCCTTGGCTTGGACTTGGAAACACATCCCGAAGGAGGATTCCAACATCAATCCAGTGGTTGTATGCTTCCCTCTTGTGTTTATTATTAAGACATTGCATGTTTACTTTACATAGGTGTGTAAATGACTATCTGCTTAATATGATGCTTCTTAATCTGTCATATGGTTTACATTAGAATGCATATGCTATGCTTTTCCTTTCTTGTCATTGCTTGATCTCCCTTACAGGTATTCATTTGCAAAAAAATAGCGAGGATCGAGATTGGAAGTGATGAGATTGAGATTGACATCAGAAAGTGGTGACATAGGAGTGAGGTAGGTAATCTTTCCTCTCTCATGTCATTCTGATTTAAACTAGGAGATCTTTTCATGTATTTGTTTCGGTTGTTACTAGATCCACTCATTGGACTGGAGGGATCACTTCTATCCATAGAAGGGAATGCCTAGATAATATGAATTTCAATATAACTGGTGGGGTTGGAAAGAAAACACAAATAAATACCTCAGGAACAATTTTCAAACCTTTGGAGGCCAAAATTATAGAAATACAATGGTTTTAAGATAAAGCTCCAAAAAACAAGAAAAAAGTGTGTATTTTTTAAATTTTCACAACTTTTGTTTGAAAAAATAGTTTGAAGTGATTCAAAGGGTATAATAAAACATAGATATCATTATTTGGTTCCAATATGCCTCGCAACAAAAAAAATGGATACACCTAGTAAGCCAATAGAAAGCTTTATTATGATGCATGAAGAAGGGGAAGAAATGCAACATGACTACGGGACCAAGTGCAACAAATTTCATGCAAATTTCACACTCACAAAGAGAAACAAAAAATGAATTGGATGGTTTAAAAGAAAGCATGGAAGGTTTGAAGGATGGTTTAAAAGAATACATGGGAGTTTTTAAAGTAGACATTCCGATGAATGTCAAGTTGGAAGGATTAACAAAATTGTTGCAAGAAAGGCTTCCTATGGGTAACAAGATACTACTTGAAACCCACGATAAGAAAAAAAAGGAATGTGAATCATGATTTTAGAGACTCCAACTATGGGCATAATAACATCCATATTCTGAAGATCAATATGAGGAATTTTTATGGCAAGGATCCAGTAACATGGAAACTACGGATGGAGCAGTTATTTGATCTACATGATCTGGAACACATGCAAAAGGTACACATTACATATTTATTTTGTTCTTGTAAAGAAATTGTCACTTGGAAATTTTTTACAGAGGAATTGATAACACAGTATGAGGATACTTAGAGTAATACCTTCTTTAGCCAAATGATAAATCTCAAACAAAAGGGTTCAATTGGGGAGCACATTGAGGACTTCCAAAGATTGAATATCAAGGCAACTGATATTATAGAGGAGCATCTGGTTGATGTCTTAATGTGGAATTTAAAGGATAATATCCAATCTGAAGTTCACCTTTGGGAATCTAAGTCATTAGAGAATGCATTCAGGGTGGCAAGAAAAGTTGAAAGAAAAATTATGGCAACAAGCAAGTCTACAACTCACAACTATAAATATGGTAGTCTTCTCGCTGCTGGATTCCTACAACCTACAAGGTTAACACCACAGCAATTGGAGGAAAAAAAAATGTTTTTTTATATTTGTGATAGAAAATACACTAAAATTCATAAGTGTGGTGAGAAGATATTGTTTTACATATATTGTGAAGAGAGGAATAAAAGGTACAAGAAAAATCAAAAGAAGAAGATATACACCAGGAACAAATACCAAGGGCTGAAAAAGAAGAATTGAATCCAACCATATATTGTAATGCATTGGTAGGAATTAAGACTCCTCAAACTCTCAATATAAAAGGATATATTAACTAGAAAAAGGTAATAGTACTAATTGATTTAGGTAATACTCAAAATTTTATTCATTGTAAGATAGCCAAGGATTTGAATTTCTTTCTATATCCAGCACCAAAGTGTCAAGTGATGGTTGCAAACGGAGGAACTATAAATTACTCAGGGAAGTGCCATAATATTAATCTAACCATGGGGGAATATGTATTGAATAGTCCAATTCTTTCCATTCCAATGAGTGGTGTGAATGTTGTATTAGGAGTCCAATGGTTATATTCTTTGGGGATGACAATTTTTAATTTTTAAGAATTTTTTTTTTCAGTAGGAAAGGAAATTGAATTAAGAGGTATCACAAGGAAACCTGGGAATATAATTAAATCTAATGGCATGAAAAATATTTTGAAGAAGGAACAACAAGGGATAATTGCACAATTATGTCCACTGGACATTCAAACACCTAAGCCATCAATTTCTATAGATCTCCAAAGAGTATTTCAAAATTATTCCAAGGTATTTGAGACTCTCAAAGGTCTCCCACCTATTCGTGATAATGATCATGCTATTCAATTGATTCTAGGAAGTGTTCCTCCAAATATTATACCTTATAGATATCCTTATGCCAAAAAGAGTGAAATTGAAAATATGGTTGCAAAAATGCTAGAGGCAAGTATAATTCAACCTAGCCAAAGTTATTTCTCTTCTCCATTAGTATTGGTTCACAAGAAGGATGGATCATGGAATATGTTTTTGGATTATAGAGAGCTCAATAATCTCACTATTAAAGATAAATTTCCCATTCTATTCATTGATGAATTGTTGGAAGAACAACATGGAGCAATTTACTTCACCAAGCTAGATCTTCACTTAGGATATCATCAAATTAGAAGTGTTAGACCAGGAGGTAAATCCTCAAATCAAATCATGTTATTCATTCAAGTTGTTCATTATTATATACAAGAGGGAGTGACTGTTCAGTTCATCTCCCAGTGACTCTCCATATTTTCTATTATTTATTTACATTAATTATAGTTGTTCACCCAATCCCTATGATTAGGTGTCAACATTCCTCCCCTTAATCTGAAGGGATATTGGTGAGTCCAAACATCATTCTGAATATTTCAAGCTTTTCTCTTCCAAGCGCTTTGGTGAAGATGTTTACAATTTGCTCGTTAGTGGAACAATGGCGGAGATGGATTGTTTTTGCCTCAACATGATGTCGAATCAGATAATATTTAGTATTGATGTGCTTCGTTCAATCATGGAACATTGGGTTCTTGGCCAACTTTATTGTCGAGGTATTTTCAATCATGACTGGATTCGATTGTACTTGTTTTACCTGCAAATCTTCAAGAATTTTCCTGAGCCACAAAATTTATTTTGTTGCCTCAGCTGCTGCCACATATTCTGCCTCTATTGTGGAATCTACTGGAACTGATCGTTTGCATGATCTGTAGGAGACAGCTCCTGATCCAAGACTCATAGCATAACCTGAAGTAGATACCCCAGTTTCTTTGTCTCCATCGAAGTCTGAATCAGAGTATCTAATCAAGTTGAAGTCACCCACCTATGTATATTTGATTCCAAAGTCTTGAGTTCCCTTCAAGTACTTTGGAAATCTTTTTGTAGCAGACCAATGTCCCTCACAAGGCTTTTGCATAAACCTAGAGAGGATTCCAACAACAAATGAAATGTCTAGTTTGGTAGTAGTTAGGTAGTTGAGACTTCCTACAAGCTGTCTATAATTTGTTGCATCCTCAAATTCTTTTCCTTCAATGGATGTGAGCTTTAAGTTTTGTTCCATTGGAGTAGTCAAAGGATTGCATTCAATCATGCCAAACCTGTTCAAAATATCTCCAATGTACTTCTTTTGAGAAAGGAATATGGGCTTCGGATGTTGAGTTACTTCAATACCAAGATAGTAATGAACATAGCCCAAATCAATCATTTCAAAACCTTTCCTCAATTCCTTCTTTATGGATGAAATGTAGCTTTCATTATTCCCTGTCATCAAAAGATCATCTACATATACCACAAGATATACAATTCTTTTTCCAACCTTATAGACAAACAAAGTTGCATCACCAAGATCATAATGTTTGAAATTGAGTTTCAGAAGATGCTCAGTTACTTTTTCATACCAGGCTCGCAATGCTTGTTTGATGCCATACAAGGATTTCACAAGTTTGCATACTTTATGTTCATGTCCTTTCATAGCAAATCCTTTAGGCTAGGCCATAAAAACATTCTCTTTTAGATCTCCATTCAAGAAAGCAGTTTTTACATCCATTTGATGGACTTTCCAACCGTTCTGCGCTGTTAGGGCAAAGAGAGTCTGAATGGTAGCCCATTTTACTGTGGGGGAAAAAGTCTCCTCATAATCAACCCCTTCCTTCTGTGCAAAACCTTTTGCCACAAGCCTAGCTTTGTGCTTGTCAAGTAAGACATCAGCTTTATACTTGTTCTTGTAGACCCATTTGCAGCCAATTGGTTTGGTTCCCAATGGAGGATCAACTAGCTTGCAAGTGCCTTTCTTTATCTGGGCATCATACTCCTTTTTCATTGCTTCTTTCCATTCATCATGAGAAGCAGCTTCTTTGAAGGAAGTTGTTTCAAAATCAGTAGACAAATTCAATTCACAATCATAAGAGACATCCATACCAATAGGTGAATCAGAGTCATCTACATCACCTCCATTTTGCCAGTTTGAATTTCTAACCTCATCTTTCTAACCTCATCTTTCCTGTCTTTCCAACCTCATCGGGATGAACACTTTCAAGTGTTTTTGTCAGCCACTTTGGGGGACCTTTCTCAGATGGTCTAGGCTGCTCCGTTGATTGAGTTGGGACTGAATCAAGATTGAGTCTCCCAATTCTGTCAATCACATCACTCAAAGTATCATCCATTGTTGGAGTTTCATGCGCAGGAGAGAGTGCTTCAGAAGAAGATTCCACAAGTTGATATAGTATAGGAATCCCCCCTTCAAGATGTGGAATCTGCTTATCAAATTCTTGAAATGATTTTGCATTTGCGAATCTATCCAAGTGATCAAGATGTGGAATCTGCTTATCAAATTCTTGAAATGATTTTGCATTTGCGAATCTATCCAAGTGATCAAGTTGCTACTCAACAACATTGTCAATTTTGGATGATTCAAGAAAGATTACATCTCTAGATACAACAAAATTTTTATTGACGTCATCATAGAGACGGTATGATTTGGAGGTGTTTGAATACCCCAGGAAGATACACTTATGACTTCTTGCACCAAGTTTGCTTCTATGTACCTTTGGTATCAAGGCATAACATGTGGAACCAAAGACCCTGAGATGCTTTACTGAAGCAATGTGCCCATACCACATTCCATAAGGAGTCTTGTTTCTAATAGCATTAGATGGACATCTATTCTTTACATATACAGCACATAGAACTGCATCAGCCCAAAACATCAATTTTACATTTTTGAAAAACATCATGGAGCGTACCATATTTAAGATTATCCTATTCATTCTATAAGCTACTCCATTCTGTTGGGGATTATAAGGCATAGTTGTTTGATGTTTGATCCCATGTTGGCGAAGATAGTTTTCAAATTCATTTGAAGTGTATTCTTTCCATTATCAGTGCGAATAGAGCCAATATGAGATTGTGCATCATTTTCAATCCATGTATGAAAGTTCTTGAATGTTTGAAAAGCATCAGATGTGTTCTTCAATAAATAAACCCAACACATTCTGGTGTAGTCATCAATAAATGTCATCATATATTTATTTCCATTTGCAGAAGGAACAAGCATTGGACCACATAAATTTGAATGAATGAGTTCAAGTTTTCTATGTGCTCTTGAATATCAATCATGAAAAGACTGTTCACTATGCTTTCCTAGAATGCAAGCATCACATTTCTTAAGTTTCCTAGGAATTGTAGGCAAACCAGTAACACCATTTTTCTTCAACAAGCAGAGGTTGTCATAGTTCAAGTGTCCAAATCTAGCATTCCATAATAAACTTGATGGAAATGTACCTTCTTCATAATGAGAATTGTATGAGAAATTTTGTGCACAAGCAAAGGTACCCTGCATCTTGAGAAGTCATTCTTCTTCTATCCCCGTCATGACAAGTGAGTGGTCTGAAGCTTTTCTCACCTCAAGATTTCCATAAAACATATGAATGGAGTGTCCTTGCTAGCAGATGTGGACCAAGGACAACAAGTTTCTCCTCAGCTGTGAGAGATATCGAACATGATGCAGAAGAAAGTCTGGAAGATAAGGCAATTTAAGCCTGATTGTGCCAAGCCCTAATGGCTTGAGTTTTGATTTGTCTGCAAAGTATACTGCTCCATCAACATTGTCAATGAATTCTTCAAAAAAATATTTTCTAAAAGTCATGTGGAAATTTGCTCCTGAATCAAGTAGCCAATCATTTTTCCAAGAAGCAAGTGAAGCATTAAATAAGTCTTCATTTACACCAATATTACAGTGTGCCACAATAGTGAAGGTGGGAGTGGGACGAGGGCCATAAGAATAGAAAGTATAAGAATGAGTACACAGACGTAAGGGCAGATGTGGAAGCATGTATGTATTGAATGAAGTTTCATTCGCAGTTGGAGATGAAGATTGGGAAAATGGCGAACAATTCATTGTGAGGAGGTGGCCTACGATCAGACCACCATTATTCACTCATTTATCGGCCTCAAGATCATCATCAACTTGGCATGGTTGATACGTTGTTGGTATCATGCTGCTCCGTCCATCAAGTCTACGAAGGCTCCAAGCCAGCCAAGGCTGCTAAACTAGCTGCCCCAGCAATAATACCTCTAAGTTGAATGTTGTTCATATACATTGTATTATTTCAACTGCGTTTATCTTTTGGTATTATTTCAACTGTGTTTCCATCATAATAACGTTGTCTGACATGATATAACACATAATACCTCTATCAGAATCAATTTTTTTTGCAGCAGAAGTTTTTTTTCCCATAGTACACAGATTTTACAATGCATTCAATCATATCTATTGTGGGAGTAGTTCTCACTGGCAAGGAGAACTATCCTGAGTGGTCTTGGAAGATAAAACACACCCTCATTTTCAATGAGTTGTGGAAAGGAGTGTGTGTTGGAGATGGAGACAAAGAGCCAAAACAACCTACCTCAGACAAGGAGTTCGCCATTTGGGAAAATAAGAATAGCAAGGCCTATGCATTGACTACAACATTAGTAAATGAAGAGGTGAGTTGCCATATTTTGCCATTTTCAAATGCTTTTGAAGCCTTGCAAAAACTGAAGGAACTCTATGACTCACACTCTGCACTTGAAGTTGTTCAACTCATGATTAAACTTTTCACCTTTGAATTACAAAATAATGATCCTCTTCCTTTTGCATCAGAAGTAAAATCTATAATGAATGATATCAAAGTCACTAATGTTGAACTAGATATTCCTCTGACAGCTTTTCTCAAGGAACTTTATCCCACTTACTCAAATTATCTTGAGTCATTGCAAGAAAATGGAAACCTCAAAGATATTACCTTTGACTCCCTTGTGAAAAAAAATTGCTGAAAGAGAGAAATCTTTTGGCAAGAAGACAGCTCCTGAGTCTTCTGAAAAGGCTATGTGCCTTACTCATAAAGAAAAGAGTCTTTCTCAAGATTCTTCCAGACGAAGAAGTGGTCGAAGAGGAAGAGGAAGAAATTTCAGAGGCAGGGGGGGCAGACACTCTCAAGGAGAAAAGTCAGATTTACATTGCATATGCTACAAAAGAGATGGATCACATGATGCATCCACATGCAAGCTACCTTGGGACATAATTGAGTAGGAAAGAAACCAACCCAAAGGTAAAACTAATGACAAAGACAAAGGTAAAGCACCTGAATTCGCTCACTATGTTGTGGCACACTATAATATTGGAGTACATGAAGACTTATTTAAACAGCGGTGGGTGATTAAAGTGAAGAAGAAGAGACAAGTTTCAGCAACGGCAAATGCATATGGCAACCAAATCCAATGTACTCAAACGAATTTACACAAATACAAACAAAATAATGTTTTGTTATCGAATGACATGATCAGAGGTTATGTTAGGAATGGATTCTGCAAGGAAGCGTTGAGGATGTATTATGAAATGTCACACGTAGGGATAAAACCTGACAAATTGGCTTTTATTTCTATAATTAATGCATGTGGCAGCCTAACAGATCTACAAGCAGGCATTAAGGTTCACGAAGATGTAGGGAAGTAGTGGAATGCCAAACAGCGTTACCACAGAATGCCAAGCAGCGATACCATAGATTTCCAAACACAGGAAGCGTTATACCACAACTGTGTATTCTCGAATGAGAGGTATGGTTCTACTGATGAAATTGTCAGACCATTGGAAGCATCAGAGCTGCTAGGCTAGTTAGAATCGGCAGAATAATAGTGAGAGAGATGTCAGTCTGCATAGGATTCATAACATAGGCAGAATAGGCAGAATAGGAGTTACAAATTAAAGAGGGAAACCAAAAATGGTGTTGGCTCTGATACCATGTCAGACCAAGAGGTAACTCCTCAAATCAAATCATGTTATTCATTTAGGTTGTTCATTATTATATACAAGAGGAAGTGATTGTTCGGTTCATCTCCTAGTGACTCTCCATCTTTTCTATTATTTATTTACATTAATTACAGTTGTTCACCCAATCCCTATGATTAGGTGTCAACAAGAAGGAAGACAAAAGATATTATAAAAGTAACATTCCTAACTCATGAAGGTCAATATGAATTTTTGGTCATACCTTTTGGTCTTACTAATGCACCTTCCACATTTCAAGGTTTAATGAATTCTTTTCCAAAATCTTCCTTAGAAAATTTGTGTCAGTATTTTTTGATGATATACTAATCTAAACCAAGTCTAGGAAAGATCATGTTCAAAATGTTGAGAGGGTGCTTAGACTATTGAAGGATAAATAATTGTGTGCACAACCCTCTAAATGTTTCTTTGGGGTGCAAGAAGTGGAATATTTGGGTCATATTATATCTCATGAAGGTGTTAAGGTAGACCCTAAAAAAATTAAATCCATAAAGGAATGGAAAATCCCCACAACCTTAAAGCATCTTCGATGATTTCTTAGGTTGACCGGTTATTATCAGAAGTTTTTTAAGAAATAAGGGAAAATGATAACACTACTGAAGAAGGAAGCATTTTTGGGGACTCCAGAAGAAACTAAGGCCTTTAAACATCTTAAAGAGGCAATGTGACAAGCTTTGGTCTTAGCTACACTAGACTTCACAAAACCTTTATTGTGGAATGTCATGCCTAAGGAAATGGCATTAGTGTTGTTTTAATGAAAGAAGGTGTTAGAGTCGGTCTATTCAGCCCTCTGTCAGCGATCAAAATCTCTTTTGTTGCATTTCATTTTTAGGTGTCTCATTTAGTCCATTCATTTGCATTCCATTAGGAGCATCCATTTTCTGACGGAACAGTCTTGTCACTCATCTCCCTCATGTCATGTATTTGCTGCTCCATGTCTATACATCAAAATCAATTTTAAAGTCATTCACAATCCTATTTGGTCTCTTGGTCAGTAAAAGGGTCATTTTAGTCATTAGGTCTAGGGTTTGGTCTTCAGAATGTCAAATAATGCCAGCAGGCCCGAGGGAGGTTCAAAATATGTTTTCATTTCGAAAATTTCATTGTCATACTGATTAATCATGACTTTTCTTCAAAACCTTGTTTTGAAGAAAAAGTCGTCTTTTCGTCTTTTGAAATAATTGCCATGTATATTTTCAAGGTTTTTCGGTTGAAAATGTTCAAATGCAGCCTCTGGTCATTTTTTGCCAAAATCCGATGCCACCACGCCTGCAAAAGTTGACAAGATTCATCATCAGCTCAAAAATCAGTGGAAACAAAGAACAGAGTATGTATTAAAGGTGTAAAGTGTCAAAGTTCAAAATATTGCAGAAATGGGTTTGTCATGAGTTATTTTCACATTCGATGATCCATATGCACGCCAAAGACATCAACAAAAGTCAAGACAAATCAAGGAAGTGAAAACAGAGTTTAGAAGCTGAAATTGTGTTGAAGATCAGTGCGCAGCGCACTGGGCAACTTGCGCGGCGCACTGGAGGAGCGCAGCGCATTGGGTGCCTCTGCATAGTGTGAATTTACTCCAGCGCGGCACACACAGCCTGGGCGGCGCATTGGGTGTGTTGCGCGGTGCACATAGCCAGGAAGCCCGAGAATTGCCCAAACTCACTCCAATCGCCCAAAAACGCGTGAATTCGCCTTGTGACAAATGTTTGAGGATCGCATTGAGCTTATTAATCAACTAGGGACCTCAACTCCAACAATCGCCTCTAACTTGCGTCAGATTGTTGAAGGCCTTGTAGCTGTTTGGGAAGAAAATTCATGTTCTGGGGTCTCTCACTGCAAATGTAACACCTCTATCTTACATGTGGCACAACAATACTTGCAATATGCTGATGCTTGTGACATTTTTTCTCAATATGTCATTCTTTCCACAAAGGCAAGCAAATGGTGTAGAATTCATTTCCACTCATTTTCTACAACAGAAGATTCAAATGAGGAAAACCACATGACTATTTTCGTTCAGAAATTCTTAAAGCATGGCAGGAGCTCCTTGGTGCAGCAATAAGACTCATCCATTTATTGCAGGAGCATCAATTCCAATTCTGACCTGATGCAAACTTATCAGAAAGATGGCATTTCTGTAAATGATGGTAGAAAGGAAGTTATGCCTCATATTGTTAATATAGCATCCTGTACAATAGAAAATTTATATGAGCTGGGAATATTAGCAGCTACAGGTGGAGGGAATTTAGTTACAATTCTGGACATATCATGGAAAGGCGTTGTATCCTTGCTACAACTAGAGGTTGGCAAGGAGGTTATGGCTAGCAAAGTGAACATATCAAACATTATTTTAACCCTGATATCTCTGGCCACTGATTCGTTGAAGCTTTCGGCAGAATTATGGATACTGCAGTCTCCAGTGGGTAGCACTGATTTGCATTCTGTCACAGATACTGAAGCTAGAAGGTCCTGCATTCCTATAAAGTTTTATCTGATAAATGTTGTACGAATTTCATCCAGCTATCCATGCCAAGCCTTCAAAGTCTATGATGATATCATATCTTGTGTCTTGAAGATCTCAACTCTGCGCTTTGTGCTAAGCAATCAGGAACATCTGAAAGCTGCATCTGAGGCATTGGCAGAAATTTTGGAGCAGGCCAACATCGTGGTTTCGTTGAATAACTGACAGTCAAGCAAATGATATCCATTTGCGATTTCATAATATTTGCCAAACATACAAGGAGTTCTTTGTCAGAATTAACATAATTTAGTAATTACAGTGCCCTGTTTGGAAAAGTTCGTTGCATAAGTGTCTAGTCATAACCCATCAAAAGTATTTGACCTCCAGCAAGGCTTGAAAAATGTCCTAGGTGGCAGTCATTGCAATACTTGGGCATTCGATTCATCTTCAGATTTAAAGAACATATGTGGCGGATTTGACCCATATTTTAGCATTAAAATATTGGAGACCTTTTCCCAATTTCTGTAAAGTGGCAAACGCATCTCCAGAAATTTGAGGGCAGTTGTGTAGGAATGTGCAAAGTGGCATTCAAGAAGTAGAGTTTTTAGGCCTAAAATCAGCAACTACACGATTCTAGGCTCAAAATTTAGCAAAGAAATAGGATTCGATTACCTATTTTGACTTCAGTTATGATTCAAAGGGTCTACGCTACAGTTTCTGCCTACTCATTGGTCATCAAACAGATTTCACATGTAACGCTGCTCCTTTTCAGAACAGATGGTTGGCTCTTCATCTTTTGTTTGTTAATGATGATTAAATAATCCCTCATTTTTGGTCGATCTATTTTCTCATAGTGGAGTTTATTTATTGTATTGAAAATCATTTGTAAGGGTCTGAGTTCTGGGAAAGGTGTGGAAGAAAAACTCAGCGCTTCACTGTATAGTTTGGCCAGGAGATTAATAAAATGATGCAGCTCTGATTCATGAGATTCATGTGGTATGAGTTTAGCATATGTTTCTTCTTTCTGTTTCATGTATCTTGTTATGTTTTACTGTCCATTCATGATCATTTCCAATTGAATGCTTTAAAGTAAGAAAGGTAGAATCCAGTTTACTACTCTGCCTTGGGAAGGCATTCATGCTTTGTGTCTCTTCTTCTGTTTGAAAAGGATTCATTTATTATGCCCTTTTCAACCTCTCAACGGTCTTTCCACTCCATATTATTTAAATTTGATTGCTAAACCTCCTGCCTATATTGCCTCACGAAATACTCTGTGTCTTTGATTTAATTTCCCAACTCAGGCTGTCCTTTGTCCCATCCAGCCCAGAAAATTCAGTCATTCAATAAATTACCTCTTTCATATCTATTTACTAGCCTAAAATCAGTTTCCCATTTTAAGTCATCTCAAGCCCCATTGAAACACTTTTCGCTGAGATTGACCCGGAGAGAGCCCTCTCCTATCCTCGTAGGGCTAGCTATGAGGCTGAGCGTGGTTTGATGTGGACCTAGAACCTTGTCTTTTCAGCGTGAGGCAAATCTAGGCTCTAACAGAAGGAAGAGGTGTTGTTTTAATGCATGAAAGAATACCCATTGCTTTTGAAAGTCATCCAATCAAGGGAAAGTATTTACGAAAACCTATTTATGAGAAAGAAATGCTCACAATACTACATACTCTAAAGAAATGGCATCCTTACCTAATGGGAAGACACTTCAAGATAAAAACAAATCATGATAGTCTTAAATACCTCTTGGAAAAAATATTATCTTTGGAAGAGAAATAAAAATGGGTCACAAAGATGTTGGATTATGAATGTGAAATCATCTACAACAAAGGGAAGCAAAATGTTGTTGCAGATTCACTCTCAAGAAGGGATGGGTATTTGGAAGCATTTCTCTATGCCATTTCTATTACCCAACCTGATTGGATAACTAGAGAAATGGATGAATGGAAGAATGATGAAGATATGTAGACATCCATTCAAAAATTGTGACAAGATCCTTATGCATTTGATACATTTATTTGGAAAAATGATTCACTATGGTACAACAAGTTCTTATATCTATGTAAGATCTCCCAACTCAAACAAAAGGTTCATTTGGAATTACACACCTCTCCTATAGGAGGGCACTCAGGATTTTTAAAAACTTACCACAGGGTCAAGAATTTTTTTTTTTGGGACGGCCTTAAATCTAATATTCAAAAGTTTGCAGCAAAGTGTTTGGTTTTTCAACAAAATAAACTAAAGACAATTGAGATGCTAGGTATTTTACAACCATTAGTCATTCCAAGTCAGTGTTGGGAGGAGTTATCAATGGATTTTATCATAGGTTTACCAAAGTTTGAAGGAAAGAATGTCATGATGGTGGTTGTTGATAGACTTACCAAGTATGCACACTTTTGCACACTATCTCATCCTTTCAAAGCTAGTAGAGCCTATACAACATTTTTGGAAACAATTCAAAAGCTACGTGAAACCCAAATATTATTATAAATGATAGAGATCCCATTTTCACTATAAATTTTTGGACAAAATTATTTTCTTGTCTTCGTACTCAGTTATCTCATAGCTCATCTTATCATCCTCAATCCGATGAGAAGACTAAGATAATGAACAAATGTTTGGAAGGATATCTTGATTGCTTTGTATCTGATAAACAAACACAATGGGTCAAGTGGTTACCTTTGATAGAATGGTTATATAACACTTCCTTCCACACCACAACAAAAATAACCCAATTATGGCTCTTTATGGATATCATCCACCATCGATCACATCATCTTTAAGAGACAATTATAAGGTTCAATAACTCAAAAATCACATTAAGCATGACCAACAATTTCTCCAACTTTTAAATGATAACCTAACTCTAGCACAAAATCGAGTGAAACAACATGCAAATAAACATCATAGTGAAATAAGTTTTGATGTGGGTGATTGGGTATTTTTACATCTACAACCATACAAATAGATCTGCCTCAAGTAAGACAATAATGATAATAATTTATCACCCAAGTACTATGGTCCTTATAAGGTTTTGCAAAATATTGGTACTATGGCATACAAATTGGAGTTGCCTGCATCTTCACAAGTACATCCATTTTTCATGTTTCATGCTTAAAGAAGGTTATAGGTGACAAGCTCCGAGTTCAAACTATATTTCCAAAACTTGATGAGGAAGGAAAAATAATATTGGAGCATGAAGCAATCACACAAACAAGAATCTGAAAACTACATAGTTGATCAATTTCAGAGTATCTAATAAAGTCAAATAACTTACCTACCAAATATTCCACATGGGAGGATGAAAATTTCATACAGAAGCATTTGTAACTACTCAAGTGTTGAGGACAACACTTTTTTAAAGGAGAGGGGCTTGTTGGCTCCCTATAATACTAGTGTAGTCCCATATTGTTATTGTTGTGTCCCTATAATAATAGTGTAGCCCCCATATTGTTATTGTTGTGCCCCATAAAAGCCCACTATTGTTATTCTCGATCCCTTACATTATTACTATTATGTAGGCCGTAATTATATTTTGACCCTTTAGAATATTATATATACCAAGGAGGTCTTGTTATTTGAATCATCCAATAATGGTTCATTTATGTGATGTAATAGGTGGTTTCCCCTCAAAGAGGCTTATTTTCAAGACGTTGATCTATTTTTGCTTCTTTTATTGCATTCTAGTTACAGAACACGACACTTGGACCTAATGGGTTCTATCACAAAAGGGGCATAAGTTAAAAGCCCAACCCATTTCTCCAATTTGTCTTGTACTCCTCTTAATATTGTGGTTGCTAGTAGCCATCTTGAGATTCATAAGCTCCTTTCTTGAAAACGCTGACCTCCAGGTGAAATCATTAGTATGTCTACAAAATTGTTAGGGTGCTTGTAATGCATTTGATATAATGTATGAAAGGAATTTCATTTCATGGATTGAACTTGTCATAGGCTACATTCGCTAGGTCTATGCCTAAGAATCCCTAATATCGTTCAACAAAAGAAAAATGCAATTGAAAGGGTTCAAACATACTAGCTCATCTTTATGAGTTTCTTTTTTTAGGTTATGTGTTGGACTACTAGCCTTGAAACTGGGCATAGGAATCCAGTGCAAAATCATGCATTTTACCTTTCATTCTATGTCCTTGTGGATGTGATCAACCCTCAAAAACCATTCAAAGGGTTCGATCTAAACCTTAAAATATGGTAAACGAAGGGCTAAAAAGCCCTTAAAAGTAGAAACATCATCCACACCACAACATTGTAAATTTAACTATGGTCTACTCTTCCTCTCACGCTAGCATGATGGATCGACATATTAGTGATATGATGATACACTTGCTAGAAATCTATACATTACTTTCTTATTTCTGGGTGGTGGAGAGGTAGATTTAAAATTTTCTAACATTTCACCTGAATTATACAGGTATTCAACTCTCTTAAATACAAAAAAAAAAATCATTAGGCATCAACGTGTCTACCATATAAATTTATGCATGATCCAAATATGTTCCAAGTGTCCAATAAGCTATGGTTGAAATGTCATGACTAGATTTTACCTCTTGAAAAATTAAAATATGTGTGGATGCTAGAAAGCCTTAGAAAATCAATTCTTAATTACAAATAGAATTATTTGGGAGATAATGAAGGTAGCATCATGATAGGCATCATGTTCATTCCCAAAACAAAAAATTGGATTTATTCAGTCAATAAAGTTATATGTATTTGAGAACACACTAAGAAAAAATAATAAAAGTTGCAATGTCAAGTTCTTTGCTGCTAGTTTTATAGTGTTTGGACTTCACATCAGTTGAACTTGAAAATATGCATTTCTTTGCTTTTAAAGTTGAATATAGTTTGTCTAATTTTTTAATATGCAAAAATCGTAGAATTAGTAGCAGACATGTTAAGGCTTTCACCTCATGATAAGAGACACACACTTAAAGAATAACTCATACCACTGAAATCTAAAGGTTAGAGAACACCCATCAGAGCTTCAGATTGGTATAAACACAAATATAGGATTTTAGATCAAAAGGTTAGATCAATCTATCAAAAAATAGAATGTAGATCTACAAAGAAAAATGAGAACGATGAAAATTCAAAACGGAATGCTAAAATTCTATAGCAATAGTCAACTCTGAAATAAGGATTACAACAATTTCATACACTAGCATAACAAATCCTCACAAGCTCACACTGGAATCTCACAACCTTCTAACGAGTGCACCCTCCTCTCATTTATATAACAAAAGATAGAGGAGGTTGCAAATAAGGTTAGGAATAATCTCAAGGTGAAGTGCTCCTCATGTGCAAACAATAGAAAATGTAACTCCCAATAAAATGCACTCACATAAGTGTAACTCCCTTCCTACATGTGCCCCAATTGTGCCCCATTTGCAAGGGAATATCTCCCAATTGGTTGAGTTCAGTGTTATCTAATTCATGCTTTATTCACTCTCATATAGTGAAATTTAATTGATGCAACTCAGTGAAGTGTGGCTCAATTAAAAAGGAGAGCACTTCATCTAGGGTTTAATCTAATTTACTTTATTTATTTATTATGCATTTCTTCAAGGGATTCCCAATTGGTTTGTAATTGTTGAGCAAACCAATTTGAATCAACTTTGGATTTTGAACACAATTCACATACATGTTTTTAAATCACCTTTAAATATTAGTCCTTGAGATTTCATCCCATAAGGAGCTTTTTTGAACATGACAAACTTTTAGCCATATATCAAATTTTAATTTTTTTTAGAGGGGTTAAATTTGTATAAGGGTTCTGGTCATAGAACTTGTGAAGTTGGGTTCAATCAAGAAAAATATGAAGTGATCAGGAACATAAGAGCTATTTCACAAATTTGGATGAAACTCACAAGCTTCCATAGCTTTGCTTAGGTCTGGAACTCAGCATATCTTGGCATCATAAATCAGTTCTTCTATATTTTCCAATAGTTGCTTTGACATGTGGAATATTGTTGGAGTGCCATATTGACCCTTAGATTTCATTTACATGATCAACAACAATTTTATGGAAAAAATCCAACCTATTCTAGAGAAAGAGACTGAAACAACCTACCCAAGTAGATATTGGTTTTATACCTTGAGTATGTTTGTAGTTTTGGTATGGGTAGAACATAGCATCTAAGAAAACATTATGAAATTAATTCATTATTTTACATCTGAATAAGGCTCACTACTATATAATGTGAAAATCATCTTTTTCTCATAGGGTTGCTAACAACTTATATGACCCAAACATAAAGGATCATCTATTTTGATTGAATTTCCCATGTCATATTTCAAGATGCTACCTGGTGTTGATAATAACAGTAGTAAGAGGATCCTTATCTATCAAGTATGACCCCTCTTCTAATATTTTTGCTCAAACTTTTACATTTCTAGAGTTGCATCAATTACCAGGAACTTCAAACCTAAATGTCACCTTGATGAAGGAGGCTTTGGATGAGTTTACAAGGGGTGCTTAGAGACCATTGGCCAGGCAATTTATTGTAGCATATTTTAGTATTGTGGAATAACTTGTGATTTTGTAACCACTTATAATGGAGACAATCACCTGCACACACATAGTGTTGAACCTACCATTATCATTACACCTACCATTTGGGCTATTAAGTCTTCATTAACAAAGCGAGTTGTTGTAGCTGCTACAAGCCCCCTCCAAAATTTTTCCCATGCCTTGATTTTGGATCCTACCTTCTATCTACAAGGACTCATATTTCATTGTCATCAAATATTCATGTCGACGTTGAAGACTTATCCTTCATTCGAGTGCTTGTGATGTCTTCTTTTGACCCTAATATGAGCTTTTTCTAGCACAATCCCTCTCCTACCTTGACCTTGCAGCATTGCGAGTCTTTCCTCTTCAAACTGCACAATCCATTGTCTCTGGAAATTGTGTTAGGCCTTGAGGATATGAACTACGCAATCATGGAAGTCACACCAATCTCGAGCCAAGAAATTAATAAAGACATTCCCTTCCTCTCAGAAACTGCACAATTCATTGAGGAAAAGAATTGCACAATCCCTTGAGCCTGGGAATCACACAATCACTTATTCTAGTGTGAATGAGCAGTTTCCTGAAAAAGTAGTGTTGGAATTCCTAAAAAATAGGAGTTTCCCAATTAAGTCCACTACGTTGCTAATTTTGACCTGTTCATGGTGTTGGACTCGCCAACATCAAGGGATCTCCCTGATGTGAAGTCCAAATTAGACCTCACACCATTTGGTGTAGGAGTCCCATTCGGTAAAAAGGTCTAATTGTCGAATTCTTAATGATTTTCCTTAGCTCTAATTGTCAGCAAGAGAGAGGGATGCAATGGTGTCTTAGAAAAGCAAGAAGGTCTGCCTGGTGAGTGTTCAGTTGTAACCATGTAAAGGTTCTTATACTTCAAAGGGTGGGAGAAAAGTGAGCCTCTAAGTGAGAGGTAATAGTACCACCCATGAAGAGACACACATGAACTAGAGGGGTCCATCTAACATCCAGTGGAATAGTCCACAGTGTATTTGATTGTCATTACAACCAACAAATAAAGAAAGATTTGTCTAATATCCCATGGAATAGTCCATAAGGATGGGAAAGAAATAACAACCATTACATCACATTCTCAATAAGATAAGTACTAAAATAACCGAAATAGTTCAACTATCTTAGCACATGTGAAAGAACATGTGAAATACAAACATGTGCATAATAGTCTTACAAACATTTGCAGTACATGCATGAAGAATGTGTGGCCTTGAAGGCTTATGTTATTAAGTAAAAGTTCCAAGACACATGTTTACAATGTATATGACTAGCCCAATTAGTGGAGCATTGGAGCTACTCCTTTCTCCTAAAAGAACTAACTGATCTCTCTAATGCCTTGTAGGAGGAGCCAAGGTAAAAAATATTTTTCTCATACAGTGAGGGAGTATATATAATCAAGGGTGACCCTTTGACTACCGTGATCATGACTATTTGACTTCCTATGAATTTTCAACTTACATGACTTTATACATTCCATGTATGTCCTTTGGACCTCCACTTTACAATATATTTGAATACAATATACATGATCCACAATAGTGAGGTGGCATATGACCACTCATGACATGACATGAAATGACACTGTTGACATGGACTGCTTGATTACATGGCAATGTCAAGTCACTATTGGTCCTAAGTTTTGGATGTCTTCTTCAAGATTCATTCTCTTCACCTCTGCATGGATTGGTGATGTAGAATCTTCAATGATCTCTAGTATTAGATAATGGTCACAAACTTGTGTCCCTTCGCTTTCTCTTGATTGATCAATTTGTCAGTTCAGCTACAAGAGAGTCTTTAGGCATGCTTCCCTTCTTATTCTCCTTCTCTATCATATTTCCATGACATGATAGGGTACCTATTCTTGCAATTCACTCCTGAAGAGATGACATCAATCCAAAAAACCCCTAGTCTAAGATGATGCATTCTGATCCACCAACTAAGCCAGGAACAAGTGACAGGCTAGGAAGAGGGACTCAGTGACTACACAGTGCATAGTTTTAGTAGCTAGGGGAAAATATTGAGCTCTGATACTACACAATGCCAAGCTCGAGGAAGCCTGAAGGACAAGAATTCACAGTTTGTAGAACCAGTGGGGTCAGGCTGAGGGAATGGACACTAGGAGAGCCATCTACGTAGTTTTGGTAGTCAAGGGATGTACTTGAGGCTTAAGGATAACTATGAATTTCAAGTACTTCGGGGATGTGCTTGAGGCTTGAGGATGCAAAGTGTGTAGTTTAAGCTAGGCTAGAGGACAAGACTACGCAATTCTAGAGGTCAAGGCCGGTAATTGGGCACAAACTACGCAGTGTAACAGTCCTGGGAGATAGGAACTACACAGTGTGAAATACCAATCAACAAGGTCACACCTAGAGGGGTGAGACTACATAGTGTGCAGCTGAGGAGAGCCCTGAAGAGGCTAGGTCACTCGGTCGGGAAGTTTTTCCAAAAATGGTTAAGTGTGGGACCAATGAGATAGGTGATGAACTGTGATGAACCTTTACTATGATCATACACTTATAATACTTTGACGACAAAACAACATAGATCATATGAACACATGAACAAATAATTTCCCTCTATGTGACTTCTTTACGACAGTATACGACAAGCATGACACTTAAGATAGACTTTGGGATGACCGTGATGACACTTGTGTGATAATGCTAAGGGCTTTGTGTATGTGTGTGACAAATGCTTACATAGTTATAACAAATCATTTACACAAAGACAAACCTTTGAAACCATCAAAATAGGCTTACAAACATTATGTAACAGCCAAACATGCCAAAAGAAGACAGTTAACCCAACATAAAAAAGTGAACAAAGCACTACAAGAAAGCTCATGAGATAAGCTTTAATGTTTGCAAACAAAAATGTACAATACCAAGGAAGGCTCTGAAATTGAGTGTAAGCCAAAATTTTGGAGGGTGTTGCAGCAGCTACAACACTTGGTGACACACTGGTTGAACTCCAACTTCTCTATCTTGGTTAAATTCTTCTATGTAGGGCTTTGATTATTCAGGGAGTATTGATTCATCATGAATATTACTTTGGCCTTCCCACTTACCCCATGAATAGACATGGTCCCCTCTATACCTTTCTCAATTTAACACAACATAATATTCAACAAAATCACAATTTTTTCGAGTCAGGAAGAGTAGTGTAGCTCGTGAGCTTAAAATTTTTAAAGTATAATTTTTTATTTCTGGTGTTGCTCCACTTCCAACAGGCCTGGACAGTACCTTGATTGAGTCACATAGAAAGAAAAACATTGCTCTACTGCCAACGAGTCTGAATAGTACCCCCCTGGAGTTTCTTGCTTCACCTCTCTACACAGGAAGCCTTTCTCTTATTTCACCTTTATTTATTTATTTTAAAGAGAACTATGCATCAAAACTTATTTATTTTGGGGTGGAAGAATGATCCTGACTTATTGAGAGAAGGAGAATTTTTTCCTTCAAAGAATAAAATAGAGATCTTTGATTTAGGTTTGCTCATTTATATTTTTCACCTTCTTTGTTTCTACTAGTTGGATAAGCTTGAAAACACCAAAATATAACGACTGGGTGTAGGCATGAGGTTTCCAGACTAGACATGGGTTCATGGTTGGACCAAAACTCTCCTTACAGACGAATCATATTTTTCGTCGGATCTTCATCGACCAAAGGATATAACCAACAGGAGGAAGATGGACAAAAGGCTAGCCAAATGTTGAATTGTCACAAGACTCTTTATAGTTTGGCCACACACATATTTAGAAGCCACAAATTGTTCATTCACAACACTTATTCACATAACAAAAACCAAAACAAAACTCAAGAAACAAACAAACAACAAAAGAAAAGAATATGTACACAATGTAGGCACAACCACAGATATTCATTGAAAATAAATTTTTAACTCTTTGCCACTGACAGGGGGAGAGCCAATATTCTCGTCAAATGATTGAAGATAATAAGTGTGTTGGCCAAACTTTTTGTGCATCGTGTATGGACCAATCCACAGGGACTGAAATTTAGTGTGTTTGCCTTTGTCCTCGTGTGTTTCATCCCACTTTAAGACTAGGTCTCCCACACTGAAGTTATTTTTCCCTTTAGACTTATTGTTGAACCACATCTTGATATGATTCTGATGAAGTGAAACTTTTTCATTTTCTTTCGACCTTTCTTCCTGTAGTTGATGAAGTGTATCCATCCTATGTTGTACTAATAGACATGGCTTGCCTTGGGATTCTTGTGACAGCTGGAGAGTAGGAAAGTAGATGTTGGGTAGGAGGATGGCTTCTTTTCCATACACCAGGAAGTAAGGGGAGGTGTTCAGTGAAGGTTTCGACATGAC
The DNA here is from genome assembly GCA_031772625.1 of Pinus tabuliformis. Classification (NCBI taxonomy): domain Eukaryota; kingdom Viridiplantae; phylum Streptophyta; class Pinopsida; order Pinales; family Pinaceae; genus Pinus; species Pinus tabuliformis. Next base: position 1,277,336,742 of record CM062805.1, read on the forward strand.
TCGGTCAACCCATAAGACATTTACCAAAGCAGAGTTCCAGTTTCGCTTCTTAGAGAATATGGTCTTTTTGATAATGAGGATTAGGTTCCTATTCATGGATTCAATAAGACCATTCCCGTGTGGATAATAATTAGCAATGAGAATTATGTTTCATTGGAGAAAACAAGTGAAGTAGGAATGTTGAACCTGGAAATGATGTTCTATTGCAGAAAGCTAATGACTTCCTGATCATTCACCTGTTTGAACGAAATTGATTCTGTCCACAATGTGAAGTACTCTGTGGTAGTAAGGATGTAGTGGTGCTGCTTTGAGGAATGTGGGAAAATTTCCCCAATAATTTCCAAGTGACACTATTGAAAATGTTCTTCAATTCCAATGGGCTGCATTGGGGCCATTGACTTCTTGTTTCTACTGGCACATTTTTGATAGCCCAGACACTTGCGAGCATAAGCATGAGCATCTTTGAATAATGTAGGCTAGGAAAATCCAACCTGCATGACCTTGTGTGTCATTGTGTTGCCCACAAAGTGACCCTTGGCTAATCCATCATGGAGATCATACAATAACGTTTCTGAATCACATGCTTCCAAACACCTGAGCAGTACTCCATTGTGGTGCTTTCTAAAAAACACCCCATGCACCGAATGATAGGATAATTCTTTAATATTGAGTGCCCTCTTTTGTTGTGCAAAAAGGTGGGAGGGAACTCTAATATACGCAAGGTATTGGTGCACATCCATGTGCCAATAGTTTGTGCTGATAGTGGGGGAGGCTCACTCAACATTGCACATCTCAATTTCTTGCTCCCATCCTAACATATCTTCTTCTTCTTCCTTTGTGTTTATTGCTTGTGCCGCTAGTCGACAAATACCATGGCCCTTGATTGTGTGAACTAGATTTATTTCTATATCATATTCTTGCAACCCAGTCATCCAGTTCGTTCTCATTTCAACTAACTCTTATTGAACGAGTAGTGATCTGAATATTGGGTGTGGGACAAAGATAACACAATTATTTTTCAATAGATAGGGCTGAAAATACTTTACCATCTTGTATACCACATAAGCTTGTTTTTCCATAGCGAGGTAGTTAAGCTCTAGTCCTTGTAGACTTGCACTCATGAAGGATATAAGCATCTCGTTATTCAATTCATCCTTTTGAGTGAGTACAATGATGAGAGAAGTGTTCGAAGAAAAAGTACAGAGAAATAAATATTTATTGAATTATGGGTTGTACAATGTGGGTGCTTCTATTATAAACTGCTTAATATGGGAAAAACATCCTTTTCCATTTTATTCCATTTATAATTTGCATCCTTCTTCACCATCTCTTGTATGGGATTGAAAATCTAAGCATAGTCGGAGATGAACTTGAGGAAGTTGATTTTCCCCAAGAAGGATTGCATAGCCTTTTTAGTCACCCGGATGGGAATCTGGGTGATTGTCTTGACCCTATCTGGGTCTACCTTAATCCAACTTTTGGAAATGATGTGGCCTAAGAGATTACCCTCAGACACTATGAAGATACGTTTCTTGGGATTTAGGGATATCCCATACTTGTGACATCGCTCAAAAATCTACCTTAAGTTGCATATGTGGTCTGACCCCTATTTGGATAAAACTATTACATCATCAAGATAAACCACTACACTTTGTTCAATCAATCCACAAAAAGTGATGTCCATAGCACATTGAAATGTTGCACCAATGTTAATCAACCCAAATGGCATTCGCATAAATGTGGACGTGCCCCACTTCGCTCGAAAGGTGGTCTTAAGTTTGTCAGGCTTTGCAACCAAAACCTTATTGTATCTAGAATAACCATCTAACAAAGAAAACATTTCAAACCCCAATATTGTTTTCAATATTCAATCCATAGATGACATGAGGTAGCTTTCCTTGTTCGAGGTGCAATTGAGATTTCGAAAATCTACACACAAGCGGATTTCCCCTTAATTATTTCTCACGAGGACTGGATTTGTCACCCACATTGAGTTTCAAACTATGTATATGATCCAGGCATCCAACAGTGTCCTAAACTCTTTCTGAATAAGAGGCTCAAGCATTGGATGTGCTTTTCTCAACTTTTACTGGAATGGCTTGGCCCCTTCATTTATCGGTATCACATGCTGGATGATTTATGTGTCATATGTTTTAAGCTCATCGTACGTCCATGCGAACACATATTGGTATTTCTTGAATAAGTGGATAAAGGCTTGTGGCTCTTGTGGTGTACAACAAGTATTGATATTAACATACTTCAGATCCTTTTCTATTCCTAAGTTAATCTATTCATGTGACAATGTGGAACTGTGGGTCTTAGCATTGATATATCCCTAGAAGAGATTATGCAAGTCATACAACTTCTCCAATGATACCACACCCTTGGGGATGAGATTTCTTTTACTTGCACTGGTTGTATCCTACAATAACTTTTCATGCTCGTCCTCATCGATCCCTGCATCTTTGAACACATCAGATTTCAACATGAAGCATAATATCTGTTGTTCATCATCATAAACGTGTAAGTTAGTGATATTGGCAGGGACAGAAGGCTCATAAATAATTTTAACAAAAAAACAGTCCCTCAATGGTGACAAACTAGAAGCAACATTTTCTAATGCATCCATAGTTGCGTTACACATTCTTGGAACATAAACAATATTGAAAGCTTGGAAATGTGAAATCAGACACCATACCTCTTGTTGATTACTTCTAATATGAGGTGACACACAATGTATGGTATTGTGTACCTATCGCACCACAATTTCTAAGTCACCTACCACTTTCAGGATGAAAACAATTAGGTCAATGGCTCTTTGCAAGCCTAAGATGAGTGCCTCATACTATATAGTGTTGTTCGTTCACTCAAATTCCAGGTGGATAGAGATCAAATGCTTTCTCTGTAGTGGGTCTACTAAAATGCAACCAGCTCTAGAGCCCTCTTGCGTTTTGGAAACATTGAAGTACAAAGTGCACATATCATATGCATGGGGATTGGGAACTACAGTAGTACTGCTACTATTACTATAAGTGTACAAAGGTCATTTTCACTAGTTGGACTAGGAAGGGGCTCCAAATGTGTATCTATTTGTATTGGGGATGGTTGCGCAAGATAACATCCCAATTGGGTTTCCTGGAAGAAATTTCCGAAAATTAGTTCTACAAAAGCCATCGGCTCATTTTGTTTGTTTAAGGGAGTGATAGTGTGTTTCATATATCTTTCAGAATCCACCCAGATCTAATTATTTCTACCCTTATACAGAAGCCATAGATGTGACCAGTATGTGGAAAAGTACCCTTGTAGCTTGCTATACTAGTCTTTTCTCAACAACACTTTGTATGCTTCCGAAATGTCCACAATCACTATGGTGATACAATGGTGGGCTCTCGTCTATCAGATGATAAGAGGATGTTGACATCTATGAGTTAACCAATTGCATGGACATGAGTTCTATCTAGTTGAATAATCTGTGCATCTGTTTTGTCCCATTTTTGCATTAATTTTCTTGGCAACAGATAATGGAATTATGTTCACTGATGCACCAAAATCAACCAAGCAATTGTGTACATTGAAATTAAAGATTTCAAAAGTTAACAGAAAAGGTGGCAGAGAGTATTTACATCCATCATTAAAGTGTTAAGTACATATTCGAGAGAACCAGAATACTTACCAAATCCCTTTTCTGAAGAGGCAACATTACCTGTGGTGGTCTTCCCAAGTTCCCGTAAAAGGATGTCCCGCTGGCTCATGATCTTTGTTAGCTCAAACATTGAAATGTTTGCATGAACCTTCTTCATTTCATCAATTATGTTGTATTCCACATCAAGAAGAATGGATGAAGTTTCTAGATATGTAACTTGGTATGCAACTTCTGGAGTGATGGTTTTGTCCTTACTTCTTGCGGAAGCACCTTTTGTTGAGACTACACTCCAATACTTTCTCTGAGTGTCCTGCATTGAGTTGACCAATGGACTGATTTTCTTTAAATTTCTTCTTTGACAACTCAAATGTAGTGGCTAGACCTTGGCTTCTTAGGTTGTACCATTTGGTATGTTTCTAGGCCAAACTCTCACTCGGAGGCTTCTTATCAGCAGTACTCTTTTGGGCTATGAGTATATAGTTGAACATGTTTATTGCATGCCCGACACTTGGAGTTTCATCGACTACAACAAGTTCTTCCTTTTCTTCTATAGGCTTAGTCTTCTCCTTAGCCATTACTGCATCAATAAGATGCATAGAAAGCATGCTCATGGCTTGATTCCACTATGGGATTCTTTTCTCAGAATGATTTTCTTAATGATGTGAACAATATTGATATATGACCAAGTGTTCAATATTCAATACAACTTTAGAGCTCTGCACAGGCTTTGTCAGTTGCTTGTTGCTACTACCAGAACTTCGAGTCCTTATAAACAAGTTGAATATGGGAGGGTTGCCAGTCATGGTGGTCTTGCTTAACCTCTGTTTGAACTCTGCCATCTTATTCGATAGAGCCTTGACAAGACAGGTCAATCTTTCAAGATGAGACAATTCTTTCTCTTTGGCCTTGCTCACGGAGGCCTTAGACCTTTTACCCGTGTCTTTGGAGTCCTTTTTTGGTTCATCATCTGAGATGACTCTCATTTCGTGAAAGTCCTTCTCAACAATGATAGTCTCTTCAGAATTTTCCATTTGTTTGTTTTGCAATTTGCTTCACAAATTTCGCAATGCTTGCTAGAAAGGTAGAATTGTAGTAATCTATTCTGATGGAGTCATGAGATTTTTTGTTTTGCGAGAATTTTTTTAAGACACAGTTGAACCTCTGATTGAAATCATTCACTTTCTCCTTTTTCTCCATCTTGAGATTACCCATATATTTCAATAACATGGAAAGGTTCTTATCATCAACAAAATTTTCAAGGAATATCTTCTTAAACCCTCTCCAATTCTGGATGGAGTTCGAAGGAAGGATGTGATACCATACAACTTCTCTACAATCCATGGTACATGGAAAAATTATACATGCAACATCATCATGACATACCTAAAGTGTTTGAGATGTAGGTAAAATTTGTCCAAATGGTCTTCAACCTTCACTGTTTTATAAGGGTCATGCTTCATTAAGAGCTTCTCCAAATACTTTGGAATATTGTGTAGAACACCTGGAAGTGCAAGTGGGCCCTGATTCATTCAATATCTATCTTGGGCTGCCATGTATTCTTCTTCATTGTCCTCCTCTTCTTTGTCAGAATCTAATGGCTCTTATTTCTTTTCCTCTTCTACGCCCGACCCATAAAAAGTTGTGTCTGAGAGTAAAATGTTATCTCCATCACAACCGTGAAAGAGTGGAGGCTCTTATTCCCTTTCAAAAAAGTCTTATAATTCTTCGAGACTGGTAAGAACCACATCTTCAAGAGTAGAAACCAATATCCCTGTGGGGGTGGTCTTATTCTTCTTCGGATAATATGGAAGACTGATTACTCTCGGGATCAATCCAAAAACTTTTTCAAATTGATGGGTTATAGGATGGATGGTCCAAATATGATCGTATGATATTTCACAAGTCCATTCAGGCTTTTCTGTGAATACTCACCAACGTTAGAAACATGAGTAGGGTAGGTTCAATGAACATTGTTTCCTTGACAAGAATATGAGATTTTGGGGTCAGTGGGGTTATCAACCATAAAACATTGGTTGCCCTCCTTCTAGCGCTATAAATGTTGATAGTGCTAGACCTGTCAACATTCAGGGGATCTCCCTAATGTGAAGTCCCAATTTGATGTCACACCATTTGGTGTAGGAGTCCCATTTGGTATAATGTCCCAGTTGTCAAATTCTTACAGATTTTCCTTGGCTCTAACTATCAGCGAGAGAGAGGGATGCAATGGTATCTTCGAAAAGAAATAAGGTGTTCCGGGTAAGTGTTCAATTGCATTAGTGTCAAGGTTCCTCCACTACAAAGCGGGGGATAAAAGTGAGCCTCTAAGGAGCTAATAGTACCACCCAATAAGAGACACACATGAACTAGAGGGGTCTGTTTAACATCCAATTGAATAGTCCACAACGGATGTGACAATTGTTACAACCAACAAATAAAGAAAGATCTATCTAATATCTCTCGAATAATCCACAAGGATGGGACAACAATAAAAACCATTACAACACATTCTCAATAAGATAAGTACTAAAATAAACGAAATAGTTCAACTTTAGCACATGTGAAAGCAAACATGAAATACAAACATCTGCAAAATATTCTTACAAACATTCAGAGTCCATGGATGAAGAACATGTTGACCTTGAAGGCTTATGTTATTAAGTAAAATTTCGAAGACACGTGTTTATAATTTACATCACTAGTCCTAGTATTGGAGCATTAGATCCGCTCCTTGCTCCTCAAAGGACTAGTTGATCTCTCTAACTCCTTGCGGGAATAGCCAAGGTGAAAAGTCGTTTGCTCATACAATAAGGGAGTATATATAACCAATGGTGACTCATTGACTACCCTCATGACAGTTTGACTTCCTATGACTTTTCAACTTACATGACTCTTTACATTCCATGTGTGTCCTTTGGACTACCACTTTACAATACATTTGAATACAATATACATGATCCACAATAGTGAGGTGGCATATGACCAGTCATGACATGACATGGCATTGTTGACATGGATTGCTTGATGACGTGGAAATGTAAAGTAATTATTTCTGCTAAGTGTTGGATTTCTTCTTGAAGATGCTTTCTCTTCACCTTTGCATGGCTCGATGATGCAGAATCTTCAATGATCTCCAGTCTTAGATAGTGGTCTCAAACTTGTGTCCCTTCACCTTCTCTTGATTGATCAACTTGTTAGTTCAACTATAAGAGAGTCTTTAGGCATGCTTCCCTTATTCTTCTCCTTCTCCATCATCTTCCCATGAGATGATAGGGTACCTATTCCTTCAATTCACTCATGATGACTAGATGAAATCAATCTGAAAACTCCCTAGTCTAAGATGATGCATTCTGATCCACCAACTAAGCCCATAACAAGTGATAGGCTGGGAAGAGGGACTCAGTGAATTCATAGTGTGAAATTCCATAAGCCAAGGGAAAATCTTAAACTTTGATACTGTACAGTGTGCATCTCAGGGAGGCATGAAGGACAAGACTACGCAATTTCCAAAGCCAATGGGGTTAGGCTGAGGGAATGGACACTAGGAGAGACAACTCCACAATTTTGGGAGTATAGGGAGGTTAGGATTTTGCACAGCTACACATTTCAAGTACTCAGGGGATGATATTAAGGCTTGAGGATGTGAAGTGCATAGTTTAAGCTGGGATGGGGGACAATACTACGCAATTCTAGAGGTCAAGGCCAAGACTTGGGCACAGAAACTAAAAAATGCAACAGAACTGGGAGACAGGAACTGTGCATTGTGAAATGACAAGAAACAATGTCATAGCTATAGGGTTGAGACTACACAATTCACAAATGAGGAGAGCCCTAGAGAGGCTAGGTTGTTCGGTTGGGAAGTTTTTCTGAAAAATAGCTAAGTGCGGGATTAATGAGATACGTGATGAACTTTTATGAACCTTGAATGTGATCACACACTTAGAATGTTTTAATGACATGACAACATAGATCATTCGAACACATGAGCAAATATTTACCTCCATGTGACTACTTTACAATAAGATACGATAAGCATGACACTTAAGATAGACTTTGGGATGATAGTAACGACACTTGTTCGACAGTTCTCAGGATTTTTTGTATGGGTGTGAAAAATGTTTACATAGTTAGAAAAACTCATATACACAAAGATATACCTTTGAAACCATCAAAATAGGCTTGCAAACATTGCACGATAGCCAAACATGCCAAAAGACGACAATTAACCCAACATGTAAAAGGGAGCAAAGCACTATAAGAAATCTCATGAGATAAGATTTAATGTTTGCAACAACAATGTTATTATGTGGCATTATCCCTCTTGTGTACAAGAGAAATATCCCTAGGCTTCAAAGAACCCTAGTAACAAACAAACATGAACTACTACCTTTCTTTAGACTCTAATTGACTAAAAGCAAATAGAATGGTAGAGGCCTCTTACCAATTTAAGGAAATGATTGACGAAGTCCCTCAAAGATTTCAGCCATTAGCTCCTTGATGCTTTAGATGTCCTCTCATTTCTCCTGATAGTTTATCCATACCATCTTGAAAGAGATCTACAAAATCAAAGACAAACAAGAGATCAAAGCATACAACATATAATCAAGGAGATAAATGGACTAATTAACCAATTATATCTCATAAACTTATCAATATGCAAATAAAATCCATCTAGGTGATCAAGGAATCATACAAATTAAATGAATGAAGATGTAATTGAGAAAAAAAAATTGCTTTTATATTCATAAAACTAGAGAAAAGCCTTACAACCATATTGCCTTGATGTTGCAAGTCCCTTCTACAATCTCCAACCCTCTCCCTTGGAAGAAAATCCTTCCAACCTAATCTCAACAACATAAACCTACTTCCAATAGTCCTCTCCCAATCCTCAGACCTGTAGTAGCTTTATATGCCAAGAATGGGAAGTTTTGGATCCATTCTCCAAGGGATGAGATCCACTATTAGTGGGATAGAGGTTCCACAAAGGAAGGAGAGTTACTCCATGATGCGAGGGATCAATATTGAATAGGAACCCATTCAAATCTCATTGGTTGGGATATATGCTACCAAGAATACTTCTATACTTTACATTTATTTTTACAGACTTTAAGTCATGTTTGTAGGTCACAGTAGAAGACATTGCATACTTATGTGCAACTATTAGTGGTCTTTCCTTGCGTATGAGCAGAAATCAACTAGGGAACTATGTAGGTAGAGAAAATAAAGGTTTTATACCATAGGATCCAGAAATTCCACATTATTTGGGATGATTTAAATTTAAATTTTGCAGGGGAATTCTCTGAGGCACATTTGTTGATAGTGAAAGATCCAAACCGATGGTCATTTTCCTAATGCAAGAAAATGACATGTAACAGATTCCCCCCTAAAGCACAAAGTCAAAAGAAATATTTTGATGACTCAAGTGCTTTGTCATTCAAAGGTTTGGGTTAGAGACTACAATCGGAGACCTGAAACAATCAAAGAAATGTTACAATTCCATATAAAATACCATCTTTCAGGAATTCCCATACTTAGAACATAAATGTCTCAAAGAAGACTATGAAAATACATCTAAATATCCTTGTCAATAGATGAAATAGTATCAATTCAGACATAAATGGATCTATGTTTACAATCATGAATATTTAATAACTCCACACAGCCTAGATGGATGAAACTAGATCTAGGGTCTTGATCTCCATCTCTTGTTCTGTAGTACAAATATAGCCATGCAGGTGAATGTCTCATAGTCAAACATGGTAGAAACCACTTGATTACCGATGAATGATGTGAACTGTTAACAAGTGTGAGAAACACCACCAATAATGACAATGGATCTCAAGGTACTTCAAGTACAATATATGAAGTGAAAATAGATGTGTTGATGTCGAACACCCATTGAATCATTCGATCGAAAGTCATTAATGAAAACCTATTGTCGAAGGTGAGAAACCTACCATTAAAACATGTAGGCCTCGAGGTACTGGAGGTTTCTAGATTAACTTCCTAGATAATGTACTGAAGTCGATAGGGAGCGATTCTTTGCAGGAGGGCCTATGACACGAAACTCCTGTCAAGTTTTAACGAAAAAAAGTTTGGAGTAATCCAATATTGACTCAGGGATGGTCGATGCAACTAAAGGCTAAGACTGAAAAAGTAATTTGACTTAGGTTGAACTTATCTTGAACATATCAAAGACATGACATAATCAATTGGCAACATTTGACTCAAAAAATAAAACCTAAACCAACTAAATACTTTCAATGAGGTATAGTCAACTAAGAGACAAATGGATTTCCCAACCCGAACACGAAAGTGACAAAGTGTCATGTTCAAAAGCGACATACTTCCTTTTACAAATACAAAAAAAAATATATTATTTCTTACTTTACACCCACCATTACTGGAAAGTACCTCTTTATTTTTTACAAGCTTGAGGAGGATAACATATGGTTGTCCTGTAAGCTCATCCTTCATATGAGTCCTCCGAAGTATTTTTAACGAACCCTAAGAAGGAGTGGTTTGGTCTCATCGTGCTTAAAAAGTCTTGTACTATTTATATTTTATGAGTCCAGTAAAGGAGTAACTTGATGTCATTTTCATGTTTAAAAAGTTTGAAAAGACAAAAAAGAAAAAACTCATTCAACTCCTTTAGTGTAAATTTTAACCACCCCAGAGAAAGTAAATCTCAATGTTATTCAATTTTAGGGAGTTAGGATAAAAACATAAGTAAACACCACAATGTTATTTTTCGTAAATTTAGTCCCTCAAGCCTAAAAAAGGATAAAATAATGTAGGAGAGAACTCTATTGACCATGATTATTCAGCATATACCTTTTTCAAAAATAGTCTAGTTCAGTCCGTAAAAGGGGTAATCTTATACTGAATTGACAATTATTTATTTACGTTTACGAGTTCGAACAATCAAGTACTCAATGATCTTTTTGTTTTTAAGGAGTCTGAAAAGTGTGTAAAGAGAACTTGATGGTTTCGCTTTTGCATAAGATTTAATTATTTTGAAAAAGTGATATAAATGTACTCAATACCAAAATAATTTGTTTTTGTAAATAACCTGTAACTTGCACATTTAAACTTGAAATAATTATCTCTCCTCAAAAAATAGCATGAAAACATTTATAAAATTGAATGTTTAAAAGTCAATAGAAAAAAATAATATTTAATTTTCCCTAAAAACTTATAAAAATCCCAAAAAGTAAAAAAAAAATCACCATTTGTGTTTTTATCCTTTTGAGAGTGATAGAAATCATTTTTACCATAAACTTCTGAAGTTGATTATGGAAAAACCATTGGACGAAATCGTGAGCCATCTTCTCCAAGTAGATGGTATTTCTAAGCTTTTCATTTTCATGCCATTTATTTAGATTTTTAGAATGATTTTCGCCCTCGATGTGCGAAGGTTGCCCTTATCGGGCCTGCACACATCAAATTCTTTTTTAACACTATGTGCACAATTTCAAAGGAAGAAACCATGTACATGTGCACTGTTCACAATAGTTAGTAGCGCACAACATCGAGGGAAAGAAAAATAATATAGAAAATTCCCAAATTTTTTGCTAATTCTCTCCATGATTCATTCTAATGATATTTTATGTTTAATTGCAGGGTTTTGAATGACAAACATGGAATGGAGAGAACATGAGCACGAAGAGAAAGATATAACTACTCTAAATGATCCAGCAACCATACAAGCCTTGACAAATTGTGGCTTGTACAAGTTTTTTATCATTCGAGGCATGAAGGTCCAATTAGACTTGCTAGAATAGATGGTAGGAAAGTGGAATGTTCAGGAAGAATGTTTCATAGTCGAACACCATAGAATTGTCATTGATGTTGATGACATTTACTTCCTGAGTGGACTTCCACGCTGTGGGGTGGAAATTATCCTATATGGGCATAGGTGATGACAAATATTACCTATTTTCTACAACATTGTACTTATGGGGCATCTCTCAAAGATGGCAGGATTAACATCAAGGCCATATCACAAATTAATTTGAAAGCCATTGGGTTCACTATTGCACAACTGTGTGGTAGTGAAGATTTTTATTTACTCACAAATGCTCAAATGAAAACTATTATGGATCATTTTCAAGGTACCATATTTAACTGGAGTGAGGCTATAGTTGCCAATCTTAAGGGGCAACTAACCAAGGTCAGAATGGGAAAACTCAAAAACTTTGGGTATGGCTCCTTCGTTATTTCATTTATTTTGGAGCGGATTCCTCTTTTGGCTCCATAGGTAGCTATAGAGAGATGAGCGCCCCGTGACCCTTGCATGTTGAAATGGGTTACACTTATGACATGCCATGGAGGTGGTGAAGGACCAACAATCAGATTTACTCTTGACTTCTTCGAGTGGTTGGAAAACCAAATCATTGTGATATAATATTTTCTGTATGTAAGGATGAACTACACAGGAGATCTAGACATGCCACTTCCTCATGGGATGTAGTGGGGTACTATAGGTAAAACTTCACATTTTGTTTGATTTTTGAAAATTTTCATTTTTTGTTATTTTTGCATCCAAAGCTAATTATCCGAATGATCATGTAGATTTGGCCCCAGTGAGACCAATTAGATTACATAGGTATGATCGGCGTGGTGAGTAGCCAACAACTCCCATAGTATAAAACCCAGAGGTAGCAGAGACATTGGAAGAGATAGAGCACAACCTTGAGAGGTTGACTTTCGACATCCTAGATGTTGTTATAGATTATTTACCTCTCCATTAACAAAGGCATATTGCAGTTGTTCCTAGACCTATTAGCCATTTGCTACGACGAGTGGCACGTGCTGTTGTATGCTACCATGATCATCATCATGCGTAGTGACTTGTTTGAGGGATAGATTTTTTTTAATTTTTATGATGCATCAACATGTATGGAAAATAAAGGCCATGGGGCCTTATGTCTTTGGATGACATTTTTGTAAATGCCACACTATTTACAAACTTTTATCTAATTAATGCTACTACCTCTATTTTTGTCTATCCCGTATAATATATGAATGAATATCGCATTGATTTATTTACAAAATGTTTTACAAGTGCCAATTTAACACATAATTAGCTAATGCATCTATTAATGAATTTAAATTTCTTGGAATATGTTGACACTCATTATAATCAAATTCTCTTTACAAGAGATGAACCTGCAAAAAAAATCCTTAACATGGAAGCACTTCTAATTGAATAAACACCATTCAAATGTAATACCACGAGTTTCAAATCTAACCTAACGATCAACCGACGAATTCCAAATGTAATGGCATCAAATAATAGCTCAATCACTGCGTTATATTCTACAATATTCCTCATTGTTCGACTGAGGCACATCCCATGAATAGAAACTAACTCATCTATGGGTTAATAAGTAACCCAGGCTACAGAAGACAAATTCTGAGTACTATGACTAGTGCTATCAACAAAGCCAATGTAAGTTTGAGGGAGTGTTGACATGTGCAAATCAAGTGTAATACAACATGAGCAGGAGAAGAAGCAAAAAATCCCTAAAACCTACTAAAAATTGTCACACATAAACTATGGTACTCTAATATAAAAAGAAAAAAAAAAACACCAAACAATCTAAGCATAATATCTATTTAGGTAAAGACCATTTATGGGCTTTCCCAAAGGAATCCTGTCATAATCAACTAGTTCATAGGCCCCTTTTATAAGTGCACATTTTGTAATATAAGGGTCATTCCACATAGGTTTGAATTTACCAATGCCTAACTTATCATGCTCTTGATCATAGACCAACACTAAATCACCTTCTTCATACGAAAGAGGTTTGAAATTTTTATCATACTATGCTTTAACTCAATTTTTTTTGGCGTCATTATCTAATGCACCATCACAGGGAGTCTCATCGAGACGTGCTAAGTACAGGAAGCATTCCTCTTCAATAGAAGTGGCTGGTATTAATTCAATTGCCAGCTTCAAATATGGTATCTTGCATTCAATCAGTAGAACTGCTTCCATATTGTAGACAAGTTGGAAAGGAGTAAAACCAGTGAAGTTTTTGTTGTGTTACGGTATGCTCACAAGGTTAGATAAAGCATTAGATGCCAATCTCATTTATGAGTCTCGATAGTCCATTTAATCATGGTAGTTAAAACCTTGTTAACATATTCCACTTGTCCATTTTCTTGCGGGTAATATGGAGTAGCACTTTCATGATGCGGGCCTAGATTTGTGGTAAGATTGGTCATCATATAGTTTTGAAAATGGCTGCCATGGTTTGTGACGATAGCTTGTGGAACTCCTTACCAAGAAATTACATGATTGAACCTGAAAATGGATGTTGTTTCACCATCATTCTTGTATGTAGGCATCACCTCGGCCCATTTTGTAAAATAATCTACCGCAAGGATAATGTACCCACACCCCCAGGCCAAGTGAGGGTTACATGTAAGAAAATCAATTTCCCATTTAGAAAAAGGACCAAAATTAGTGATTGGGTGAAGAGGAGTTGGATGTGCATGAACTTTTTGATCATATATTTGATAATTATGGAATTTCCGAACCGCAGTTATACAGTCTTTGAACATAGAAGGCCAGAAATACACTACGCATAGGATATTTTGAGTAGTGGAAAACCCTGACATGCAACCACCACAAGCTTCAGAATGGCAATAATTTAATGCCTTTTCAACTTCCTTGTGAGTTAAACATCGTCGGAAAATAGAATCAGCAATAAGACAATAAAGTGTATCACCAACAATATTGTATTGTTGGGATTGATACCCGATATGACGACGATCAGTTCAACTAAATTCTGGTTGTATGTCTTCTTCTAAAGATAAATGATGATATATCCATACCATGGATCTAAAGTACTCATCAGAAAGAGAGATTCATCTGGAAGAGAATCCTTTGCCACGTCTTCGGTTTTAGTACGGGGAAATTCACACAATAGTTCAAAAAATACCAAAGATTTCTTAGATTTGGATTTAATAAATTCGAAATCCAATTCCTATAGGATGACTATCCATTTGGAATACTTTCCCCCGAACAATTTTCTGGTAAGAATGTAAACCATGGGGTTGCAATAAAAAATCATAGTAGTCTTGTGCAATAATTGTAGTGATGAAAATGTTGGACAACTTGAACAACTGCCAAGGCCAATTTCTCCACATATGCATATTTTGCTTCAGTTTTGGTCAAATTACGACTTAAGTAATATATCACATTCTCTTCATTCAATTCATCTTCCTAAACTAGAACCATGCCAAAAATTGCATTGTACGCAACTAAGTATAAAAGGTAGTCTTGGTGATAATCGAGAGGATGCAACAAGGATGTATGAGTCAACGCATATTTAAGTGCATCAAAGGCCTTTTGGTCCACTTCATCCCAAATAAATGAGAGGCTCTTTTTCAAAATTGAGGTAAAACCTTTAGTCAACTCAACATAGTTCTGGATAAATCGATGTACAAAGATTTCTTTCCCTTACAAACTTTGGAGTTGGTGAATATTGGAAGGGGAAGGCAGATTCAAAATAGCCCCAACCTTCAATGGATAGACACGAATGCCTTCCTTTGAAATGACAAATCCTAGGAATTGACCAGATTGAAAACAAAAAAACTCACTTATGTGGATTCAAGTGAATATTGTAATGGCAACATTTGATAAAGATTGCTCTCAAATGCATTGGATGGTCTTCCCATCTCAATGAATGAGTTGGAAACTCATCCAAATAAGGTTGCACAATATGCTTGATATCATGAAATTCATAAGACATTTCTTGTTGAAAATTTGCACCGATGTTCTTCAAACCAAATGGGTGTTTTCGATAGGAAAAATTCCCCCATGGGCAGATGAATGTGGTTTTGTTTTGATTAGTTGGGAGCATCTTGATTTGATTGTAGGCAAAAAATCCATCCATAAATGAAAACATTTCATTTCTGGCACATTCGTCAATGATTTGATCGACATAGGGAGTAGGATAATTGTATTTTGGACAAGCCTTATTGATATTCCTGTAATCAATGCATACTTGAATGGTTTCCTATTTCTTATTAACAGGTATGATATTGGACACCTAATAAGTTAAGGGAATTAGATAGATGAAACCTTCTTTGAGCAGTTTCTTGACCTCTACTTTTATCGAAATATCTTTTCATGGATGCACCAGACGTAATCATTGTCTGATAGGTTTGGCATCTAGGTAAGTGTTAATTTCATGTACCACAATTCTTGGGTCAATTCCTGGCATTTCCTCATAAGACTAGGAAAAAAATGTCACAGAATTCTTGAAATAGGGCCTTATATGTTCAAATTTCTTTGATTGAGAATGAGGGGCCTATGTGAATATTTTCAACAATTCTTGTTTTAACTGAGATGTCAATGGTAGTTGTTGCATATATACTCCCCAAATTCCTTTTAAATGCAGTTTGAAAAACTGAAGTGGATGACTTTTTACGATCAACTATCTCAGATGAAAACATAGTTGAAAAAACATTCTCAATTTTATCAGGGTTAGGTACAAAATATGGACGATGATGGTAATCATTCCATGGAATCTAATCCAAAGTCATGACCTCCATGATACTTTCATCAGTTGGAAATGTATAGTCGAAAGTGTTGGGTGTGGAGTCTGATTATCTTAGGTATCACCACATTGGACCCTAGTTCATAATAGGGTGGAAACTCCAACCTTTTGTTTGCTGCCAAGTGGGTCCAGGGGGGTCGACGAAGATTTTTATGAGCCCCCCAAAAGCTAAAAATAGATGTAAATTTTCCTTGTAAAATATTTTCATTTCATAGTCAATCCGAGTCTTTCATTAGGCAGATGATCTGACGGTATAAGTTATGTTTAATTTAGGTTTTATTGCCCTAGAAGGAAACCCCTCACTATATGTGAGTAAATTTTATTGCAGCTGGAGATATGTGTATTCTAAGTGAGAAAGATAGAGGAGATTGTGTGAGAGCGAAGAGGAAATTACAACAGATCAACTGTAGGTTGTATCTCTTCATTTTGTTGGATAATATAAAAGGAAGGACTGGTTGTTTCTCCGTCGATGTACCCTGAATTGGTTGAACCATGTATATTTGTGTCTCTCTCTTGTTTTATGCATTTTTGTGTTTGTATGTTTGTGATATTTTATGCGTTTGATTTCCCTGTAATATATAATTTTATAACAACTCGTATCAAAGCTGAAGGTCTATTTAGTTGATAAACTCACAGGAGGGAAGGGTTCCTAGTTCGAGTGGGAGAAATGGCGAAATATGAGAAGGTTTAGGGTCGAAAAATTTAACAGCAAAAACTACCAATTGTGGAAGATGCAGATGGAAGATTATCTCTATCAGAAAGATCGATACCTACCATTGAGTGGAAATACAAAGAAGCTGACGAGTATGACAGACACGGAATGGGATATTCTCGACAGAAAGGCACTTGGAACAATACGGTTGTGCCTTGCAATGCCGGTAGCCTTTAATATTTCAAAGAAAATAATAATAGAGGGTTTAATTTTGAAATTGGCCAAAGTATATGAAAAACCCTTGACCTCTAATAAGATATTTATATATGAAGATGTCAGAAGGTGGATCTATTGATGATCATTTAAATGCATTTAATACAATTACTAGTCAGTTAAGTTCTGTAGGGGTAAATTTTGATGATGAAGTTAGGGCTTTGTTATTTTTGTGCCCATTGCTAGAAAGTTGGAATGGTTTAGTTATGGCCATTAGTAAATTTGTCTCTAGATCTAGTACTTTAAAGTTTGATGATGTTGTTGATGCAATCCTTAGGGAGGAAATGCGACAGAAAATCTCGGTGAGACATTAGGTAATGCTTTGACTGCAGAGACTAGGGGAAGAAAAATGGAAAGAGGAAAGAGCCTAGGATATCGTAGTAAGTCAAGGAAAGGCGGGTCCAAGTCTAGATTAGGGATAGTGTGCAGGAAATGTGGGAAAAAAGGACACCTGAAGAAACATTGTAAGTGTTTGAAGGGAAAAGAAGGAGGCACACAGTAAGAAAAAAATCATGAAGCGAATGTGAAAAGTGATGTGTTTCAAGATCCTTTGATTATTTCTTTAGAAAATATTATTGATGCCTGGGTGGTAAATTCAGGTGCCTCATTCCATGCCACACCTAATAGGAAACATTTTCATGACTATGTGTTGGGTGTGTTTTTTTACCTATTTTTTGCACATTCTTTCCCCTATTTTGACCTTTCTATCCTCCAAGCATGTGCCCTTATGTGACCAAACTCCCTATTTTCTTACCTTTTCAATCCATTTTACTGTCATGTTACTTTGTTATATTTTACTGAATAATTCGAGGCTTTATTCCTTTTTGTGGCTAACTAGGAGTGCATTGAAGAAGTATTTTGGGAAGTTAATCTTTTTAGGTGTTGGCTCATGAGAACGAAGCTATGAAGTAGATAGGCAGAAAGGATTAACTGCGAGAAAGGGTAGAACGATTCATTGTTACACCCCAAGTGCTGTTACAAGTTGCTGCTACGCACTTGTTGTTGTTACAGATTGTTGTTGTTATAGATTGTTGTTACACATTGGATGTTGTTACAGATTGTTGTTACACATTGGATGTTGTTACACCTCGTGTTGATTCGTTGTTACACCAACAATGTTTTCGTTAGTTAAGTCGCGTCATCCCAAATCACCATTTTCTCAATTATGTTGCACTAAAGATGGAAATGTGGGTACTATTCCACATAATAGATGTCGATAGTAGGGATTGTTTATTTTTGAAGAAACAAGACTCTAGCAGTTGCAACTGATGTATAATTATTTAGCAATAGGTTGTAACTTCTTTATTTTTGATTAGCATGAGAATCTGGAGATTCTCATGACTGATTTGTTTCTAATTTTTGGGTTGTACTGGTTATAAAAGACTCGACTTTTTATGTATCAAAAAAATAACATATAGAAGAGTACCATTACTCTGTTTCTGTAATTCTGAATTTATTTTAATATTAATTAGCATGGTGATGTTGTTACTGCTTTCCAACTGATTCATTAATCACTTTCGTGTTCTTCCTGTGCCCTGCTAAGGAGGAAGGGCCCTCCTCTTTGGCAGGGATTGCAGTGATATAGGTAGTGTACATTCTAGTTTAGTTCATTGATTTATGGTTTCTCGTTGTTGTTGTACAAATCGTGGATTACATTCGTTGTTGTTTCTATTTATCTTATGTTGTTACACTAAGTTAATCAACAGAGTGGTAGTAACCAACTAGAGTAGATGTTAGTTCTTGTGTGGCGTGCCCTTACTTTAATAGCTGCGAGTTGTGATTTAATTCTATAGAGTGTTTTTTTATCTACACGCATGGTTTGATTCAACAATTTAGATTAGCAACATCTTTTACAGTTTTCTACATTTTCTTCTACTTGGCTGGAGTGTATCGACACAGATAGTGCGAACTCCATTGAAACAGCAAGACCTACCCTGGGTTGAAAATTAATGTTGTAGTCTAAGTCAATTAAGGTTGATTAAAACAGCACTACATTTTGGCGTCATTGTTGGGGATGGCAAGTTGATGATATAGTCAACCAAGTTTTATGTTTGATAGAGAGTGCTCCTAGTCCAGAGTTGCTAGGTGGTAAGAGGAGAGGTAAGAACCTGTGCATCGCTCTAACATACTTGGGCAGGCTCACCATTGTGATTACTAGGACACTTAGGACATTTTGATTCTTTGTTAGTGTGTCTTCAACTCTTCAGTCGTGGGGCGATAAGACGAGAGGTAAGAACCTACGCATCGCTCTAAGATACCTGGGCAGGCTCGCCACTGTCAAAGACTGAGATACTTAAAGTGTGATTTAATACACATAGGGTCCATGTGTGCACTTGTAGGAATTAGAGAGATACTGAAATCACCCCCACTCTAATAAGTCACAGGAACAACGGGTCATAAAAAGGCAACAAAGGGTGAAGATTTGGGAAGGAAGACATTTATCCAAGAATTAATCTCCAAGGCAGAAAAAGAACAGTCCAACTCTCAAAGGAATGCAAGGAAAACAGGGCCACAGAAGGCTGTTACTCCCATAGCGAAAGCAGAAACCTCCAATCCCTCCATCTTGGGACCGTATCATTCTAAGGCTAGCACTCATACCCCCAAGATCAAGGATTTGATTTATGAGCAAGAAGGGGAAGTTAGTAGCCAGAATTTGAGGATCGAAGGGCAAGGGGAAACCGAGGGGGAATAGCGGACACCTGAGATGGAAAATCACCTATTGATTTATCAATATCCGGATATGGGTAGTGCAGTGAAATAGCTAGCCCCAGGGGTATCTGTGGCGCTAATCACGTATGCAGGGCCATCACAAACGTAGCTTGAAGAACGTCTACTACAAAAATGGTTAGAAGAGTTAATCATGGGAGACAACAATGATAACAATGATAAAACAGACACCACTACCACTACCTTTGACTTCCCAATCAGGAATATCAGAGGTGAAGCTCATATGAAAAATATTCCTCTATCATCCTTACCATCCTTCCAAGGGATGAATGTGGAAGATCTAGATACATTTCTATTTGAGTTTGATGTCCTATGTAGAAGTTATGATTATACAACAGATTCTTAGAATTTAAATCTATTTAGTGCTACCTTAAAAGGATCATCCTTGAGATGGTTTATGGGATTAGGCCCTGCTTCCATTTCAACATGGAATGCTATGAAAGAGATTTTCTTGTCAAAGCACCTGGACTATTGTAGGACTAGGGAATTAAGGGAAGAGATATTTAGAATGACACAGAAGGAGGAAGAAAGCCTGGAATATTGTGTGGAATGGTTCCACTACAATCTGCAGAGGTTGAGACACAACGATTTAGACCCTGAAATCTTGAATATATATTCATCAGAGGAATGAGGGATGACTGTCTTGATACCCTGAACCTATTAGGAAAAGGGGATATATCACAAATTCCATTCACTGAAATTGTAAAGCTATACCTACGATGCTCTCGAGGATCGTCTAAAGGAAGAAGTACAATTCGGGATGCCTCTATTCGCATACAAAAATCTGCAGGTGGAGGAGTAACTAGAGTGGAGATCATAAATTTGTTTGAAAATTTCAAGACCGATATCCTCAATACTCTCTCAGCCCAGATAACAACAACACAGATAAAAAAGACACAAGAAAAAGATGATACACCCTTCGTCGTGTTCTGTTCGACTTGTCGAAGGAAACATCCTCACAGGGAATGTGAATTGAACAGCATCAACTTGTGTAATATCTGCAAGCTAGAGCATTGGACAGAGAAGTGTTCGGAGCTTCCTAGGCTAAAGGCAGTTCTCATAGAATTAAGTGAAGAGGTGAAGTCCTCTTACTTCATCGCACCAAGGAGGCCATGGAAATAGTGACCTCCAGGTATGTCTCAAGACTTTTCCTATTTTGATTTGTGGAACAATGCATATAATAACCAACAATACCCATGGCAATATTCTGTCCCTCATTCAGCATAGTTCTCTTCACCCTAGAACCAATGGTCTCCATCTCCTCCTGTTAAATATCCTCAATCCCAACCATACTCATGGAATCAGAACTAGAGAGGAAATGCCAAAAATTTAGCTCTTCCTACACCACCCATGCAGAAACAGCTGCAGTTACCTCCTTTCCAAGCTCATGGTCCTCCACCACCTGTGTGACCCCAACTACCTATGCAACCTAACCCAAACCCAAAAAATAAAGAAGCTCAGAGCATAGAGGCTCCTATGACCTTCCAGACCTACCTTATTACCCCCGTGGAACTTAATGAAATACAATTGCAATCGGGCACGGTAATTAACTCTAGTCACTCCCCTATCGTTACAGAGGAGGATTGTGAACCATCCAAAGGAGAAGTCGGAGGCTCTAAGGTGGCTACTGCACCTACAATAGCTGATATAGAGGAAGTTGTTACATCTGTAACAGCCGACCTGTGAAGAAATGTTACATCTGTAACAACGAATTCGGGGAAGGTTGATACATCTGTAACAGAAGATTCAATTGTTGCTATGCAGGACCCCCCATACCCTTAGAGAATGGCCAAACCTAGGATGACTTCACAGCCTAAATCTGATTTTCTTAAGGAGTTGCAAAATTTGTATATACAAATTCCTCTGCTGTAAGCCCTTAAAGAAGTACCCATCTATGTCAAGACAGTGAGAGATTTGTGCATCAAGAAGCCTAGGAGGAAGCCTAAAGACCTTGCCACCATACATGTGATGGGAAAGTTATCTGAATTAGTGTATTCTCAACCTCTACTTACTAAGTACAATGATCCAAGAAATCCTATAGTCATTGTCTACATTAATGACCAACCCATAGCCAATACATTGATTGATCTTGGGACTGCCATTAATGTAATGACAAAAGATCTCTTTATCGCTCTCAGGCTACAAGGACTCAGACATAGTCCTACTGTGCTGGAATTGGTAGATAGGTCACGTGTTAAACCCAAGGGGATGTTAGAAGATATAGTGATTATGATAGCTTCCTAGAGATATCCAGCTGATTTCCTTATCCTACAACCCAAATCCAATTTGGGGGGGTATCCTTTGATCCTAGAGAGACCTTGGTTGGCCACTGCAGATGTGTATATAGGCTACACGATGGGATCCATGGTGATCTCAGATGGTCAGGAAACACAGAACCTTAATCTTTATCCCCCAATACCAAATATGGGTGTGTACAATGCTTGGTGGGATGATTTTGAACCTGAGTTAGATCTTTCCTTACCACTCCTCCCTCTAGGGAAAGCCCAGTATTTCAAAGATGAGATAGAAGATGATGTTATTAATGGTTTTATTTGTAATTCACTTTCTGTTGCTTCTATTAAAAATGAAAACAAGGAGGAAGAAGTGGAAGATATAGATTTTGAACAAATGAGAACCACTCTGAATATTGCTAGCAGTCCAATTGAGATTGAATCTAGAAAGTTTTTGAATGTTAATCCCAATTTGACTGCTGAACAGAATCAATGGTTGTTACGTTGTTACATAAGTATAAAAAGGCATTTGCATGGTATTATATGAATATGAAAGCGATCCACCCTAACCTATGCACTCGCCGTATTTATTTGAAGGGTGGCTGCAAACCAATCAGACAGCCACAAGGCCGCATGAACCCTGCACTAAAGGAAGTGGTGAAAGAAGAACTACAAAACCTCCTGAGTGCTAATTTTATTTATCCAATATCTGACAGTTAGTGGGTGTCACCACTTTTCATCATTCCTAAAAATAATGGAAAGTGGAGAGTGTATGTTGATTATAGAGAACTCAACAAGGCCACTCAGAAGGACCATTTTCCATTACCATTTATAGATCAGGTCCTTGATACTCTCTTTGGAAAGAAATTATTTTCATTTTTGGATGGATATAGTGGCTACAATTAGATACAGATTTCCTTAGAAGACCAGGATAAAACGAACTTTGCTTGACCTTGGGCAACCTACACATACAGAGTGCTACCTTTTGGGCTCTATAATGCGCCAGCAACCTTTCAAAGGGAAATAATGCAAATTTTTTCTGACTTATTGAATGACTGTCTGGAAATTTTCATGGAAAATTTCACACCTTATGGAGATGTTTTTGAAACATCATTAGTCAATCTGGAAAAGGTGTTAGAGTGATGTGTACAGACTAATTTTGTCTTGAGCACTGAGAAAAGTCACATGATCATGACTGAAGGGATCGTGCTTGGACATTATGTTTCTACTTAAGGAATCAAGGTAGACCCTACAAAAATAGAGCTAATTCTAAAAATCCCAAGCCCCAAAAGGAAAAAAGAGGTACGTATTTTTTTGGGGCATGCAAAGTATTACAGAAAATTTATAGAAAATTTTTCAAGAATTGCATCGCCATTATTTTCCTTGCTCATGAAGGATGTTGATTTCTTGTGGATACAGAAGTGAGAGCAGGACTTCTTAAAGCTTAAATGTTGTGTATCAATAGCTCCGGTCTTGCGAGGACCTAATTGGGAACTATCATTTCACATAGCTACAGATGCATCAGATATTGTTGTAGGTGTTGTTTTGGGCCAACTGGAGGATAAGAAACCTTACGCTATTTACTACATAAGTAAAAATCTAACTCCAGTTGAGCTCAAATACACAGTGATCGAGAAGGAGTTATTAGTAGTCATGCATGCCATCAATAAATTTTGGAATTACATCACTAGGTATCAAATATTTGTACACACTGACCATTCTACCATTTGGTTTCCAATGAATATGCCAATTACAAATGGTAGGATTACACATTGGTTATTGTTGTTACAGGAATTTAATATCACTATTGTAGATAAGCCTTGAAAAGATAATGTAGTAGTTGACTTTCTTTCTAGGCTAACTATTGATGAAAACTACACTCCTACTGAAGATTCTTTCCCTGATGAATATATTTTTTCTATTTCTACGTACTCACCTTGGTATGCAAATATAGCCAATTATCTTGCTGTAGGGAAGTTTCCCTAGTATTTGTCCTCCAAAGAAAAAAAAGAAAATCATACAACAAAGTGCTACATATACCTGCATAGATGGGAACCTCTACAACACTGGACCTGATTTCCAGATCAGATGTTGTGTTAGAGAGGACAAGGTCTTTGATATTCTCAAAGCCTGCCATGAGGAACCTTGCGGAGGACACTTCACAGACAAACAAATAGGATACAAAGTCCTTTCAACAGGGTACTACTAACCAACAATATTCCAGGATGACAAGAAGTTTGTGAAGACATGTGATAGTTGTTAAAGGATGGGCCAACCACTGCAATTAGACGAGATGTCATTACAATGCCAGATCGCCATAAAACCTTTTGAGAAGTGGGCTCTAGATTTTGTGGGACCAATCAATCCTTCATCTAGATAGAGATCCTACATCTTGGTCTATACTGACTATTTCACAAAATGGGTTGAGGTGAAGGCACTAACCAAAGCCATGGAGCAGGTTGTCTTAGAATTTTTGTTTGGAGACATCTTCATCCGGTTTGGCAAACCCAGAGAGATAGTCACAAACGGAGGGCCACAGTTCACATCTCATAAGATCTAAGAGTTGGTCGAGAAATATAAAATCCATCACAGAATCACAATGCCTTATCATCCACAAGAAAATGGCCGAGTAGAAAGCACTAAAAAATTCATTGAGGGGATCCTTACTAAGACTGTGGCTAGTCATCGAAGAAATTGGGCTGACAAAATTCCAGAAGTGTTATGGGCATACGGGACTACATTGAGGAACACCACTGGATTCTCACCATATGAACTTGTGTATGGAAAGAACCCTTTATTCCCCAAGGAATTTGAAATTAAGACACTAAGGACAACAATGCAGGTCAATTTGGATTTGGCTACGGAACAAAAGCAGAGATTGAACCAGCTCAATGAATCAGAGGAAAAGCAGTTGGTTGCTATCCAGCAAACAAATATTATCCAACAAGAGAGAGCTAAGTGGCATGATAGATTTATAAAGAAGAAGTAGTTCCAGAAAGTAGATTGTGCTCTCTTATATGACTCAAGGTTTAAATACTTCAAGGGTAAGCTCTGCACCAAATGGCTAGGTCCTTATGAGGTAGATGCAGTCTTTGACAGTGGGATCGTAAATTTGGTGACCAATGACAGTGTGAGTACACCATTACTTGCAAATGGGCACCGTCTTCAATTGTATCACAAACCTACCTCGAATAATTCATTTGTCAACATTGTCACAAATTCGGATCTACAGGTTACGAGAATGGGGGAAAGCCCCCCTGTGCTGAAAAAAAATAAAAAAAAATAAAAAAATAATAATAATAATAATTCCAATAAGTGTAACAACTGAAAGCCACCTAGTGGCGGCTGTTACACCTTCAAACTATATATATATATATATATATATATATATATATATATATATATATATATATATATGCCTATGAAAACCTTTCTCGGGTGTAGATAGATACTTTTGTAGTAGTTGAAAACCACATGGTGGCGGCTGTTACACCCTCTATAACAACATTTGTTATTCCAAAGTATATCATGCGATAAGTGTTGTTACATGATATTTTCTTCTTTATCTTTTTGTAGAAATAAAATAAATATATATCAGTCGTCTTGGCTGTTACATTTATAACAGCAGATGACTTTTCAGGAATAGAATGAGATATCTTATTGTAATAAATAGCAATAACATCACCTTGATCCTCTTCATTAGAATTCAGTTCGTGCATCTCGCTGCCCGAGTATGATTCGACGTTGCGTCACCCATCACTTCGCCCCACGTCACCCAAGTATGTCATCAAAAAGGTAATATTGAATTCGCTTTATTTTGTAATTATGGCAACTTAAAATGAATATTGACAGCTGAGGATGGCTGTCATAATTAAGATGGGGGGGAAATGAATCATATTGCAACATGATTGTCGCATGATTTGTAATTATTTGAAAAATCCAGCAATTAAAGCATGTGATCCAGTGATTATTGTTACTTAATTCTAAATCATACCAAAAAGGGTAAGTGCACCATCGACGAGACCTCTCCATGACTCACCAATAAGGCAAAATTCATTGTGCAGTACGAACCATGCGTGCAAATCCTAATCCAAAATATTCAATTGTGCCACCCTACCACCCTACAATTTACCCCTACTGGAAGTATTGAATCCCCATTCAGAGTGTTCAAAGAGGAGGAAGATAGCAGTATAGGCTGAAATAGCTAGAGTGTGCATCAAAGGGAAGGATAAGCAGGTGAAATAGCACTGAATTGCATAAGCAATGGGAGGAACAACAATACGGCATGAGCCAAGGTTTATAGAAGCCCTGGAAGATTGCCCTGAAGCATGCCAGGTTTTCAAAGATGCAGGCTGGTTCGATTTCTTCCAGAGATTGGAAGGACGAAACAATGGTATAGCCATGGAATTTGCAAAGAATCTGGAGAGAAACCAGATGGAAGTCAGAGGGTTGAAATTGGAGGTCATGGAAGAAGTTATTGCTAGAGTAAGAATATTTCCAATAGAATGGAAGAGATGGTTTACTAGGAAGGTTAATGACCCCTCACTAAAAGGGGATTTTCTCCAGGAAAGCGAGTTGCTAGTTAAGAAAGGCAGGGGAATTGATAGACTGTCACTCCACCAACCATGAACGGATGTTGCTCTCTACCTCAATAAGTAAATTACTTGTGAGGGAAGGGCAACAATTGTGTTTAATTATCATTTTCCATTAGTAAACCATCTTCGACATTAGTAGTTGATCAACCTTCATTATTTCTTGCTGGGAAATATTAGGCACATGGTCGCGGCTGTGAAAATGGCTGCACATCCACAAACATGTGTTACTAATCATGGCCTTATTAAACTCATTGTGCCAGACGCCTTGAGCCAACATGGCAAGAATTAGGAAGAGTTCATGCGAAAAGGGTCCAAGACCACTCGCAGAAGGCAAACAGAGACGGCTGGGAAAACTCCAGAAGATACAAAGGAGCAACCCCAACCCTCGACAGTGAGGGTTAGCAAGAAGTCAGTTGATAAATCGATTGGTGACAGAAGGCCGAAGAAAATAATAAGGGTTAATGGGCACCCAAAGTCCCCATCCATGTCGAGAAAGAACAAATAAGTAGTCGAGCAGAAGGACGAGGAGCAAGCTCAGCCAGAAAAACCTCCTTCACCTGGTAAGAGCGAAACCCAGTCTTTGCTATCGAAAATTAAAATTTAAAAAAAAGAAATTAAAGAATTGAGGGAATAGCTAGGAGTAGGAAAGGAAAAGACAAGAGCCCCAGGGCTAGATACTTTGGCAGAGGTCATGGAAAGGGACATAAGGGGAGAAATCCCAGGCACTCTATGCGTAGCCTGTGCTGAGAAGTTGGTGGAAGCAAGATTCAAAGTCTGTGTAGTAGACACTACCTCGAGGGGGACTCAAACTAAAATCTGGGAATTTATTACACCAGAGCCTGTCAAGGGCATTCTTGCTACACAAGAACCAGCAATCAAGACAACACAATCCATAGAGAGTGATCAAGCAATGGATACACAAGAACCATTGGCTGACAATGTTGTTTCATCAAAACTAGCAGTGGAGGGGGGAATCAGCCAAGTGGAGGAAGAGAAAGATAATATCCATGAGCCAACGATGAATGTTGCTATTACACAAGAACCAGTAGTAGAGACCGAAGCTGGTCTGGAGGAAATCGATGAACAGAAGCCTATGGATATCACTACTGCCACACAAGAACTAGCAGTGAAAATGGAAGCTAACTAGGAAGGTAAAGAAACTGTGATAAAACCAACTGACATAGTTGTTATTACACAAGAACCAATAGCCGAGGTCGGATAGTTTCACCCTCAGGAAGCTGCTACACCCTCAATTGATAGCGCATGCAAAAGAACGTAGAGACATGATGAAGGATGGCATTTTGAGAAATTGTTGTTATTGGCAGAGATGCAAAAGTGGAAGCATCTAGCGCTCTCTCTATAGGAGGGAGTGATTCCACTCAGGATTATTAAAAGAATGATGGATTCCCTAAGAGAAAAATGGCTAAAACAAGAATGGGAAAGATAAGAAGAGGCATGGAGGCATAAAGAAATTATGAAGCAAAAGGATGAACAGTTGCATCAGTTGCATCGAGAGGTCTCCGACCTAACGTTTGATAAGACCAAACTCCATGACCTTGCTCTAAACCTACTAGCATGTAGGTGGCTGTCCCCGTCATACCCTGTGTTCCTATGGGAATGTGACTACTTATTTCAGTTAAGGGAAGTTTATGAGAATAGGTCCTATCTAGGCTCTTTAACCCGCACCTTTTTGGAAATTTTCCATTCCTATGATTTTGATAATCAGAATTTGATGTGCGAGATGTTCTTACACAATATGATGTGCGAACATGTGAGCATGAGGAAGGTGGTGAGTGTCCTTTCTTTCATGGGAGACTTGTAGTTGTGGGCATTCCTCTTATTTATGAGGAATCAGATTGAGTGGCAACCAGCCAAGAAAATAATAAAGACCAATGAGGAAAAGATAGAATTGTGGGTCAGGGCTAAACCAGGAATGGCTTACAAACTCTGGTGAGAGTTCAGGTAGTTCCTGAGAAATCTGGAAATCAAAGATCAATCATCCATTTACAGAAGAAGAATCATGAGGATCTGCCTCAACTTGTTTGCAAATATGAAGAGCCAAGTGCTAGTCGGATGTCTCAAGGGCACTGAGGCCTATAGTGCAAACTTGTAGGAAGGGGGCCCCTTTGAGTACAAGAACTTTGGGGCTGCTGTTACACGGGTGCCAGAATATGCTCAGATTGTGCTGACACTAGGGGTGTTCTGGATTGGCCTCATGTTTAAATTTCCTTTGATATGGTTTCCATTGGAGGAGTATCAACTTGATTATCATTTATGTGATTACAAAGAGGAATATTGGCCATGTGAGTTAATGGAAAATCAAGGATTTTGAGCTCCGTGCGATGATACTGATGGTGCCTACAATTTCACAAATTTCCACCTAGGGCAGAGCAGAAGGAACTGAGATTCTGCATGGGGACATGTAGTTGTTTCAATTGGGGGGAGATGTTGGGTGTGGTTTTCTACCTATTTTCTACACATTCTTTCCCCTACTTTGACCTTTCTATCCTCCAATCTTGTGCCCTTATGTGACCAAACACCCTTTTTTCTTACCTTTTTAATCCATTTTACTGTCATGTTACTTTTTATTTTACCAAATAATACGAGGCTTTATTCCTTTTTGTGGCTAACTGGGAGAGCATTGAAGAAATATTTTGGGAAGTTTTCAGGTGTTGGCTCACAATAATGAGGCTATGAAGTAGATAAGCAGCAAGGATTAATTGCAGGAAGGGGCAGAATGATTCTCTGTTACACCCCGAGTGTTGTTACAGGTTGCTGCTACACACTTGCTGCTCTTATAGATTGCTGCTATTATAGATTGTTGTTACACATTGGATGTTGTTACAGATTGTTGTTATACATTGGATGTTGTTACACCTCACGTTGATCCTTCGTTACACCAACAATGTTGTCGTCAGTTATGTCACATCATCTCGAATCACCATTCACTCAATTATGTTGTACTGAGGCTGGAGATGTGGGTACTATTCCACATAACAGTTATCGGCAGTATAGATTGTTTATTTTAGAAGTAACAAGGCTCTAGCAATTGCAACTAATGTATATTTATTTAGCAATAGGTTGTAACTTCTTTATTTTTGATCAGCATGAGAATCGGGAGATTCTCATGAGTGATCTATTTCTAATTTTCGGGTTGTACTAGTTATAAAATACTCGACTTTTTATGTATCAAAAAACCAACATATAGAAGAGTATTGTTACTTTGTTTCTATAATTCTGAATTTATTTTAATATCAAAAAGAACAGTGATGTTGTTACTGCTTTCCAACTGATTCGTTAATCACTGTCGTGTTCTTCCGACGCCCTGCTAAGAAGGAAGGGCCCTCCTCTTTGGCAGGGATTGCAGTGATATAGGTAGTGTACATTCTAGTTTAGTTCATTGATTTATGGTTTCTCGCTATTGTTGTACAAATCGTGGATTACATTCGTTGTTGTTTCTATTCATATTATGTTGCTACACTGAGTTAATCATTAGAGTGGTAGTAACCAACTGGAGTAGATGTTAGTTCTTGTGTGGTGCACCCTTACTTTAATAGTTGCAAGTTGTGATTTAATTCTGTAGAGTGTTTTTTTTATCTACACGCATGGTTTGATTTAGAAATTTAGATCAGCGACATCTTTTACAGTTTTCTGCATTTTCTCTGCTTGGCTTGAGTGTATCGACATAGGTAGTGCGAACTCCATTGAAACAACAAGACCTACCTTGGGTTGACAATTAATGTTGCAGTCTGAGTCAATTAAGGTTGATTAAAACATCACTATACTATGTTCAAGGATATTTTGGACAAGTTCGTTTGGGTGATGATAAACCCTGTAAAATCATTGGAATGGGTAAAGTTTTCATAAAAAAGTAGAATGGAAACAAATGGTTCTTTGAGGAGGTAAGGCATGTTCCAGATCTAAAGAAAAATCTAATTTCAACAGGGTAGTTGGGAGGTGAAGGTTGTGTAACTAGTTTTACAGATAAATCTTGGAAGGTCACTAAAGGAGCCTTGGTAATAGAAAAAGGAGAAAAGCTCGGTACATTGTATTTATGCAGTGGTATTTCTAATTATGTTAATGCTTTAACCTCTACATAAGGAGATACAATGTTGTGGCATCATAGGCTTGGGCACATGAGTGAGAAGGGGATAAATATTCTTCACTTAAGAAATTTGTTGCCAGGTTTGAAGCATGTTGATTTGGAATTCTGTGAGAATTGTGTTTATGGAAAACATAAGAGAGTCAGATTCCTCAGAGTTGGGAAAAAAAAGACGAGCAAAAAATTAGAGCTTGTGCATACACATGTATGGGGACCTGCTTAGGTATCATCTCTTGGTGGCTCTCGTTATTATGTTACTTTTATTGATGATGCAACCAGAAAAACCTAGATTTATTGTATTCAAAATAAATCTAATGTATTTGATACTTTCAAGGAATGGAAATCTTATGTTGAGAATGAGACAGGAAAAAGGTTGAAGTGTCTCAAATCAGACAATGAAGGAGAATATTGCAACAAATAGTTTGATAAGTATTGTTTAGAGCATGGAATTCGTAGAGAGAAGACAGTTCCAAGAACACCACAAGAAAATGGTGTCAAAAAGGATGAGCAGGACAATCATGGAGCGTGAAAGGTGCATGAGATTTCATGCAGGATTGCCTTTACAATTTTGGGTAGATGTTGTAGATAATGTTATTTATCCAATAAATAAAGGGTCGATAAATGTCTTTCAGATTAATCACATCATTAGGATTTGGTGACATTTCAAACCAACTAATGTGGTTCATCCTAAGGACAAGGTGAAAAAATCATACAATCTTCATGAATAAATAGTAAGGATGCATCATTGCACAAGGTCAACCATTGAAAACTAGCCATTGGAGATTAGTTAAACAAGTAAATTTTTTTAAAAAGGTAGATTTAATATTTTAAATTTAGTTATAAATTTTTTAATATTCTAAATTTAGCTATAAAATAGATGTTAGGAGTATGAATATTGTTAAGAAAATTAATAAGGGGGGTTAAGAATAAGTTATTAATAAAATAGTTGTTATTAAACAATAATAAAGTTATAAGGGGGTTAGTTGAGAATAAGTTATAAAAAATAGTTGTTATGTAATATTAAATAATAATTAGGTTATAAGGTTATCAGGTTTAGTTCCAAAATAATCTCTAATATAACGAATAAGGTAAAGAGAGGTTAAGAGCAGGTTTCAAAATAATCTAAAAGGGATAGGAATTAATTAATATTATAAATTTAGTTATAAATTAGCATTTAGGAATAATATATCGTTAAGAATACTCATAAATTAATAAGGGGGTTAAGAATAAGTTATAAATATTAATAAAAACAGTTGTTAGGAGTTTATAAATAATATTAAATACTAATAAGATTTAGATCTAAAATATAATATAATATAAGATAAAGTATAACATAAAGAGAGGCTATATGTTAATGAAGTAATTAGGAGTTTAATAATTTATTTTAATTAAGTTAAAAATAGGGTCAAAAAATAAATCAAAATAAGGATATATGTTAAAAATATATAGAAAGGAGGGGATTTACTTTAATATAAAGTACTTAGGAGCTTGAGTATTTATTATAATTATGTTAAAAATAATAATATGATATAAACAAATAAATAAAAAGGGAAAGAGACAAGAGGATCATAAGGAGAGGGCAGGAATCCAACTCTTACTCAATTTCCAACCATCATCTCTGTTGAGATTCCTAGCATGCCTCTCAATCTCAATAGAATCCCTAATGTATTTTTTAACCCCGTACAGAAATTACCTGCATACGAATTCTAAAATATAGAAAATAAATAATGCGAGAGCATAACACATATACACAGAGATTTTCCCTTAGATCCCAAAACCGGGACTACCAGCTTGATTTTTCATTATGTTCCTTTCAATGTTACAATACATATTTATACATGTCAAAGCATCCAATACCATGGACCGAAAACCCTTGTGTCCAATACCATGGACCGAAAAACCATCGCGTCCAAAGAAACATGTGCAAAAATCATGCACAAAACCATAGGTGGGTCCACCCAACCTAACATAGGGTCCAAAATAAAAAAATTTAGGGGATCTGCCCTGAACCCCATAAAGTGGGGTTACGGGTACCCCTCAAACCCCCTGTTAACTACGTGGAAAGAATATAACACAACCCAACATTCTCCCACTTGTTGTTTTCTTTCCACATGGGGCCACAGGAGAGCTTAGTCATTTTTCCAGCCCTGAAATGCCCATTGTTTCTCTACACCAGGAGAACTTCTTAGAGCTCACAGATTTTGTCAATGCATCTGCAGTATTCTTCAAAGTGTCCACCTTTACCAGCAACACCTTTTTTTCTTCTATCATATCCCTCACAAAGTGATACTGAACATCAATGTGCTTTGTCTTTGAATGATATGCAGGGTTCTTTGCCAAGAAAATTGCACTTTGGCTATCACAATCTATCCTTATAGCTTCCTGTACTAACCCCATACTTGAACACAATATCTACAACCAAAATTATTCCTTGCTTGCATGAGTGGCTGCCATGTATTCTGCCTCTATAGTTGATAGTGCCACTACAGATTGTTTCTTACTCATCCAACTGACTGCACCTCCAAATAGGTTAAACACATACCCACTTGTAGATCTTCTCTAATCCAGATCTCCAGCCCAGTTTGTATCAAAAAAGCCATGAATATCCAACACTTTGTCCAATCTTGGACTTCCTTGGTAGCACAAACCATAATCACTAGTGCCATGCAAATACTTGAAAACCTGCTTCATTGTTGTCCAATGCTCCTTTCCTGGTTTTGAAATAAACCTACTCAATACTCCCACTGCATGTGCAATGTCTAGTCTAGTACAAACCATTGCATACATCAGGCTACCAACTGCACTTGCATATGGAACACGGGACATATCCTCTTCCTCTTCTTATGTCTTGGGACACTGTTCAGCAGATAACTTTACACCAACAGGAATAGGAACCTTCACCGGTTTACTATCCTTCATATTAAACCTCTGCACTATTGCCTCGACATACTTCCTCTGGTTTAACCATAGCTTCCTCTTTTCTCGATCTCTTTTAATTTACATGCCCAAAATATAGTTTGCAGCACCAAGATCTTTCATGTCGAATTCAGAGGATAACTGGGTCTTCAAATCCTGGATAATTTCTTTGTCATTTCCAACCAGCAACATATCATCCACATACAAGACCAGAAAAATAACACAGTCACCAATTAATTTAAAATACACACAATGATCTGCTTTGCTTCTGGTGAATCCAAGTCCCCTTATAAATGTATCAAGTTTCTGATACCACATCCTTGGTGACTATTTTAACCCATACAGAGACTTCTTTAACTTGCATACCAGTTCTTTCTTACCCTTCACCGTAAAGCCTTTAGTTGTTTCATGTAGATCTCCTCTTCCAAATCCCCATGAAGAAATGTTGTCTTCACATCCATCTGTTTTACCTCAAAATCAAAAGCAGCAACAACATATAAAAGTAATCTAATAGAAGTTACCTTGGCAACAGGAGAAAAAATATCACCAAAATCAATTCCCAGCACCTAGGAATAACCTTTTTCTACCAACCGAGCTTTGTATTTCTCCACTTTTCCTTCTGCATTTGTCTTCTTTTTGAAAAATCATTTGCTGCCAAAGGGTTTCCTTCCAGCCGGCAACTCCACTAGATCCCAAGCCTCATTTTTGTGCAAATATGCCATTTCATCAACCACGGCCTCTTTCCAAAGTTTTCCATCCTCTGAATCCACTACTTCCTTCACAGTTCTGGGATCATCATCAGTAACAAAAAAAGCAAAATTTGAACAGAAAGCAGATGGACTATACCTTTCTGGCTGCCTTCTTTCTCGAACTGATTTTCTCACAGCCGGAGTTTGTGGCTCTTCATCTTCTGATTCCTCCTTTGTTGTAGAGTCTAATTCTTCCTCCTTTAGCTCAAAATCTATCTTCTCGGGTTCCTTTGGTTGGATTTCATGTTTAATAACATCTTTCACCTCTCTGAACACCACATCTCGGCTGTACACAACCTTCCTTGTTACTGGGTTCCAAAGCTTATAACCCTTTAAACCATCCTTATACCCAATAAAGATGCACTTTTCAGATTTACTATCCAACTTGGTTCTTTTATCCTTTGGAACATGTACATATGCATCACATCCAAATACCCTCAGATGTGAAAGAGAGGGTTTCTTACCAGTCCATACCTCTTGTGGAATCCTATCCTCCAACGCTGATGAAGGTGATCTGTTTACTAGGTAACATGTTGTCTCCACCGCCTTTGCCCATAATTCCTATCCTAACCTAGCACCACTGAGCATGCTTCTTGCCCTTTCCATCAACATCTTGTTCATTCCTTCTGCAACTCCATTTTGCTGAGGTGTATATGGAGTAGTCTTCTGCCATGCTATACCACACTTCTTACAGTATTCTTCAAATTCCTTACTGCAAAACTCTCCACCGTTATCTGTCCTTAGCACCTTTATCTTCTTCTCTGTCTGGTTTTCCACCAGAGCCTTAAATTCTTTAAACCTATCAAAGACTTCATATTTCTTCTTAAGGAAATATATCCATGTATTACTTGAGAATTCATCTATAAATGATACATAGTACATAGACTTACCTAGTGATGGAACCTTCACAGGTCCAAACAAATCACTGTGCACAAGCTCTAATACCTATTTTGCCCTCTTACTACTAGAGGGGAAACTCACTCAATTTTGCTTCCCATACACACAATTTTCACAGAAATCAAAATCCAGAGATCTATTACTCATACCTTCTACCATACCTTTACCATGAAGTATTCGAAAGCCCTTCTCTCCAATATGTCCAAGCCTTTGATGCCACAGCATGGTCCTCTCTCCAGAGACGACTAGATTTTCTACTCCACTTTCAGGAACCACAAAACTATTGCACCCATCAACAACAGTGCTACCTTGCAGCTTGTACAGAGTTCCAGTTCGAACTCCCCGCATCAATACTAGTGCTCCCCGAACCATCTTGCAGGTATCCTTCTCGAACACTATTTTTACACCTGCATCATCCATCTTGCTTACAGAAATCAGATTTATGGCCAATGCAGGAATATGTAGAACACCCGGAAGTGTTCTAACCCTTCCACCTTGCAACTTCAACTTTACTTTTCCATGACCAATGATTCTAGCCTTCCTGTCACCCCCCAAGAAAACATCACCACCATAATATTTCTCATACTCACAGAACCACTCTCTATAGGGAGTGAAGTGAAAGAATGCACCTGAGTCAATCAACCATGCCTCATGATCTACATGTGTACTTGAAGAAGCCAAGTACACATCCCCACCTTCATCTGAGGTGGTTTTCGCCTCTATAGAAGGAGCATCATCAGATCCCTTTCCTTTATCAGGAGCTTTAGATTATAGTCCATTTTGAAGTACCCTTTCTTTCCACATTTCCAACACACCACCTTTATAGGTTTTCCTAGAGATTTAGATCTCCCTCTAGATTTAGATCTCCCACTCGATGACTTATTTTTGTTTCTGTTCTGGGACCGTCCTCATACAGACAAGGCATCACCATTCTGGCTCTCTATGTTTTTTCGTCTCATCTCCTCTGTCAGCAAGGATGAGACTATTTCATCAAACTTCAAGGCAGTTGCATTACTACCTATTGCAATAACCAGACTATCCCACGAATCTGGTAGAGAACACAACAAACTGATGCACTTATCTTCATCTGAAATTTTAATATCAATAGATAACAACTGACTTACCACAGCATTAAATGCATTCAGATGTTCTGTCACCGAGTCTCCATCTTTCATCCTTAGGTTATACAGCTTTTTCTGCAAGAACAGTTTATTCACCAAAGACTTAGATTGGTACAAAGTCCCTAACTTTTCCCACAAAGCCTTTGCCGTAGCTTCCCCTGATACATTCAGTAATACTGAATCTGAGACACACAGTCATATTGTGCTCTTTGCCTTTCGATCAAGCTTCTTCCATTATTCATCGGACACTCCCGTTGGTTTAGTACCTGGATCTACCATGGTCCACTAATCTTTATCCACCAACAGATCGTCCATCTTGAATTTCCACAACTCAAAACTTTGACCATTAAATTTCTTGATCTCTATCTTTCCACTACTCGCCATGTTCTTTTACCACCAGAATCGATCTCGCAGATCTCCCACTGAATAGGGTCTACCACAGGCCCAAGAGAAACCCCTCAGCAACAAAGGCATCCCCTTGAAGCCAAAACAGCTCTGATACCAAATGTAGGTTTTAACCCCGTATAGAAATTACCTGCATATGAATTCTAAAATACAGAAAATAAATAATGCGAGAGCATAACACATAAAACACATATACATAGAAATTTTGCCCTGGATCCCAAAATCGGGACTACCAGCTTGATTTTTCATTATGTTCCTTTCAATGTTACAATACATATTTATACATGCTAAAGCATCCAATACCACGGACCGAAAACCATTGCGTCCAATACCATGGACTGAAAAACCATTGCGTCCAAAAAAACATGTGCAAAAATCATGCTTAAAACCATAGGTGGGTCTGCCCAACCTAAAATAGGGTCCAAAATCAAAATTTTCTGGGGCGCTGCCCCAGACCCCATCAAGTGGGGTTACAGGTACCCCTCAAACACCCTATTAACTACGTGGAAAGAATATAACACAACCCAACACCTAAGCTTCCTATGGTGGAAATGATCAACCCTGGCAATGGCTCTAGATTCCTCAATATAGACATGGTGCTTGGTGTCCTAGTAAGTTCCTTAGATGGTGGTATTCCAGAGGAGGCATGGACACGTAAAAAGGTGTTGGGTGTGGAGCATGATTATCTTCTGTAGTTAAATGTATCGCCACATTGGACCCCAGTTCGAAATGTGGCGGCAACGCCACCCGTAAAATATTCGCTATAGGGGGGGTCTAGAGGGGGGCGGTTGTGACCTTTTGGGAGCCTCCCCCTGGTGGGAGGTTGGGGGCAGCAACCCCGAAGCTAAGAATAGATGTAAAATTGCTTTTTAAAATGTTGTAATTTCATAGTCAATCTAGGCCGTTCATTAGGCAAAGATCTGACAGTAGAAGTTATGTTTAATTTAGGGTTTTTCTTCCTAGAAGGCAACCCCTCGCTATATATAAGGGAATTGTATTGCGTCTAAGTAAATTTATATTCTGAGTGAGGAAGAGAGAGGAGATTGACAGCGAAGAGGGAGTTACAACGGATCTGTTGTAGGTTGTATCTCTTCAATGTGCTGGATAATATAAAAAGAAGGACTGGCTGTTTCTCCATGGACGTAGCCCAAACTGGGTGAACCACGTATATCTTTGTCTCTCTTGTTTTATGCATTTTCTGTGCTTATATTTCTACAATATTTTATGTGTTCCATTGCTCCGTAATATATAATTTACTAACAAAAGGCAAACTAATCATTTTTATTTTTTTTTGGTTGTGAAGCATTTGTTCACATTAATAAAGAAAATATAACAAAGCTTAATGTAAAATAAAAGAAATGTACCTTTATTGGATATGGCATTAATGATTTTCGTTATCACTTTTAAGATTATGAAAAACAAAAATTCATTAGGAGCAGAGATGTCATATTCAATGAAAAGGTTTTGTATAAGGATTAGATGTAGGAAAAGAAACAGGAAAATTGGAAAATTCATTTGTAATGAAGGATTTGGGTGTTGCAAAACAAATCCTTGGTATGAGAATAACTAGAGACAAGAAAAATCGCAAATTAACATTGTCTCAGAGTGAGTACATAGAAAAGGTGTTGAAAAGATTTAATATGCAGAATGAAAAACTAGTTACCACACCTTTAGCTATCCATTTCAAACTAAGTACAGAGATGTGTCCCAAGACTTAGGAAGAGATGGCTTATATGTCTAAAGTTCCATATGCATCAGCAGTTGGAATCTTAATGTATGCAATGGTCTACATAAGGCCTGATATTGCACATGCAGTGGGAGTTCTAACCAGGTACATGAACAATCCAAGAAAAGAACATTGGATGGCAGTGAAGTGGATTCTCAGGTATTTGAGAGGTACCAAAAATAAATCATTATGCTTTGGTGGTTCAAACATTTCTCTACAGGGATATGTTGATGCAAATATGGCAGGTGATAGAGACAATGGGAGGAACACCATAGGGTATATGTTTACTGTAATTGGAACAATTGTCAATTCAGTTTCAAAATTTCAGAGTGTTGTTGCACTCTCAATGATGGAAGCAAAGTATGTTGCTACTACAAAGGCTTAAAAAAATGATTTGGTTACAAAGGTTTCTAGATGAATTTCGTAAGAAGTGGGAGTTGGGCAGGTTATACAGTCATAGCCAAAGTTCCATTCATCTTGCAAAGAACTTAGCGTTTCATTCTAAGACTAAAAATATAAATCTCAAGTACTATTTCATATGGCCAGTGTTGGAAGATGGACAGTTGAAGCTAGAAAAGATACACATTAGCCAAAATCCTGCAGATATGTTAACAAAAGTTGTAACCAAGGAAAAACTAAGATTCTGCTTCATTTCAATTAGTCTTCAAGTATGATGATGAAGATGAGAAACAACCAAGTCCAAAGTGGAGTCTTTTTCCAGCAAATGAAGTAGTGGGCAAGTTGTTATCATCAGTCTCCAAGTGGGAGATTGTTGGGTGTGGAGCTTGATTATCTTCTTTGTTCAAAGGTATCACCGCATTGGACCCCGATTCATAATGGGGTGGCAATGTCACCCATTGTTTAATCGTCGTTAGGATTGCCTTTATAGTTTTGGGAAGATTATGTAGATACTATTGTTTATCTAATAAACAGAGGGCCTTCAAGTTCCTTGGATGGAGGTAGGCATGGACAAGTAAAAAGGTAAACTACTCATTCTTAAAGACTTTTGGTTATGAAGCTTTTGTCCACATGTGGGGCGGTATATATACAAGAGTTACACCAACATTTAAATTTTCAATCCAAGTTGGTAAACTTAGAGGTGTAGCACAATATATGCCAGAATAAGACCTCAGGGATTTGTGGAATTAAGCACTTGAAAACAATTAAAAAAGGCATCATTCAGGAAAAAGGAACAAGACTCTTCAAAGTGAAGTAAATACATTGTGAATCTACCTCTGGCTCCTCTTTTGGGTTGAGTTGACTCCTGCAGAAAGTCTTCCTCAGTTATCCAGGGGACAAGAGAATTTAGATTCCACTCAAAAGAATGTGATTCAATTTTCAAAACATCCCTAAGGATTACATGCTATGTTTGCAAAATCCGAAATCATGAAATAAAACTAGGAAGCATAAAGCAACTTCATTCCAACTAATCTAAGGAAATAATTAAATGATTTAAAAAGAATCTAGACTATATTTGCACTACTTCTCTGGAAATAATTCAGTACTAAACTATAAGGAAAGTGTGCAATAGAAAAAAAATAAGATAAATACAGTTATGCTGCTTTCAAGCTCACCCTGATCTTATAAAATCATTAAATACTTTCTCTTCAACACAGAAATATTCAATTATGAGGGAAGGAATATTAATCATGGCTTTTAACCTCAAGACATTCTAAGAGTTCTTTGAGCACTTTACTTTGCCAATAAAACAGGATTGCAATTTCTTCTCAGGCTGACCCTCGCATTTAATTATCAAGATTGCTCAAATGAATGTTATTTTCTCCAAAGTGTGAGAATCAGTTTCACATCTCAAATAATAGTTTTAAGGCAGTCATGAATGCATAATGAGTTAAATCAACTAGAACTCTTAATAAGCCATAGTTTCCTTTATCATTATATTCTGAAAGTAAACCTTGTTATGCAACAAACAGGATCAAGGTAAGTGTCACACTTAACTTGTAAGATAAATAAGAGATGCAGTTAAAAACATTCACTGCTTATCCTCTGCCTCAGTCTTTATAAAAATACATGACAATATTATTAATCGAACTCGGATGATCAAAGCTATGAAAAAGAACTGTGGAATAAAATCACAAGTCAAATTATCAAAGCATAGGAAAGAGCTGTGAAATGAAATTGCAGATCTGTATTAAATCACACTCACACCATACATCTATCAAAATAAAATGCAAAGAAATCGTAAGAGGTATGGGGCAGCAGACTCGCTGGTGGGTGCCAACCACCTAGCTCATTTCCCTTGCAAAAGTTAAATTACAACACCAGAAGATTTAGAATGACTGAAAACATAAATCGAATGCCAATTTTGATTAATGTTGAATCTTGTTACATAATCACTAAACAATGCAGCACTAGGCTCTAGTGGTCCCCTCCAAGGATCATCCCATTGGGCACGCATGCTCCTCCCTTCCCTGCACAACAAAATCGATCCCCCTCTTTTATAAAAAAATGTGATCTACAAGATATAATTCAAGATTCTCTTCCAGTACGCAGCCCTCATGCTTATAACAACAGTGTTGCCCAATTACTCGGATCACATGCATACAATTTTAGAATGGACGTGAATACAAACTGATTTAGAACCAAAATAAGGAGATTTAGTTTTGACTAGGTTCCAATTGATGTAGGACGCATTTGTTGAATGTAGGTATTTTAATCCTCACATGTTGCATGTGTCAAAGCAATTTTATTTCTCGTAGGGTCTACCTTGCATTTATTAAATTGTCAAAGGCATTAGATATTTTTTTAATGCAACTCGCTCATTGATTTCTTCAATGTTGAGCAAGCCACACCATATGTTCCTCGTCCAATAATGATGCCTCCCAGCTACTCGGACCGAAGGTTATGGGCACATATATTTTTAGAGTTTGAAAACCAAATTCTGTATAAGAATAAGAAAATTAACTTTTAGTTGGATTCGTATTGATCTGGAGATAATCACAACAACCATTGCTGAGGCATGATATATTCTCCATGAGAGTATCAAGCTACTAATGACTTTGTGGCTTCTAGAAGTAGTTTGACCATATTCTTTGACTTTCACTCTGCACATTATCTGGAAGACCTAGGTGGGATCTAGGGAACACATCACCATCTCGAGAACATGACAACCCGAAGTATGAAAATCATGGAGGTGAGAACAAGATTTGCACTGCTGGTATAGGAACTGCACTGTTAGAATAGGAATTGTTCATCTGCCACAAAGAGAGCCTACTATTAATGAAATTTTCACATTAAATACTTTTCAAATTAACAAAACAAAAAGAATTCATAGATCAATAATTGTTACCTCTGAATGCCTCTAGATAATAGCCCAATAGTGCATAAAAAGGATAATAATGACTATAAACACCCAGTACAGGCATAGAGTTATTCAGCAAAAAGCATGAAAATCTAGACAAAATGGAGGCTCAACACTCCCCCACGCTGACCTTCTTGCATGTCCTCATGCAAGCCAAACCATAAGGTTATAAAATCATGGAAGTAGGTAGGGGGGATGCTTAAATATTAATGATTGTAGTATGCTTCTTGATAAAAGTGTCAAAAAAAATCTCCAGCAAGGAAATATTAAGATACCTGGTATGTCATCATTTTTAAAGCATTCATCAAGTCTGCAACATGACTATTATAGTTCCAAATAAACCATGTTACAACCCTTATGAAAATATCGAGTGCAGGAATGATAAAATTTCGATGCAACAAGATCAAGTATAGGAAAGAAATGCCTTGTACAAGACATTATGAAAAAAAGAGTATTGCACCTTTATGATAGATATTACATACATGTTGTCCTGTCTCAAATGAACTCCCTGCTTGTCATAGATTTATTTTTCAGAATTCTTTTCTTCTGCTCATATTCTTATTAACATCTATGATAAGAAAATTCAAATCTTTGTTGAAAAGGTGCAATTTCAAGAAAGTACCACAAGATTCATGCACTTTTGATATAAATCTTGTACCTAGGCCATGTAGTGCTTATTTAGAGACATCCATAATCAACACACATTTTTGTCCCTCAACACCTTGTGAGCAATCATCACTGGGTAATTCATCACTCTAAATACCATAAAAATTAAAGTGAGTTATGATACTAGGGAAATAAAAATAGAACAAGATG
This sequence comes from Pinus tabuliformis, assembly GCA_031772625.1. Classification (NCBI taxonomy): domain Eukaryota; kingdom Viridiplantae; phylum Streptophyta; class Pinopsida; order Pinales; family Pinaceae; genus Pinus; species Pinus tabuliformis. The sequence continues at coordinate 1,277,379,486 of CM062805.1, forward strand.
ACACCTTCCTGGACCAATCAGCACTTCTTCACTGAACACTCTAAATTTTGTTATCATCTAGATGCAAAACTAAAATTATTCTTAATCCAATACAAAGAATTACCTTCGCTAAGGGTACCACATCATTAAAGATTCCTAATTTTTGTAAAATAGAACTCAAAGCATCATGTTCAAATTATCTTAAAACAATTGTCCAAGAAATAAAATGATGATTTTTAGGGAAAGAGAGATAGCTGAATAAATCATAGCATGCAATTAACTTTAATACCATAGACATAACCCTGCTTCCCACAGGAATCTATAGCCTTGGTAGGGATGTCTTTTGACCCTAGCGAAATGCATGTGTCCCACTTACTAGATATAGATTCAGAGTTATCTTATTTAATTTAAAAAGTATATGAAGGCCAATGTCCTGGCTTGGTAACCAACTAATGGCAGTGCCAATCACAAGAAGTAACATGGATGAACAGGTCGGCCCATGATGAGACCTCCAGTCTTCCAGCTTTTCGACTAAAAGCCATTACTCTGGGTTGGTGACCAGTCGCAGTAATGTCATACATGTTAGATCTCATGATCATGGTAGGTTAGCTCATCTTGAGACCTCCTATCCTCCAATCAATCCTTTTTAAACTCCAATTATGATTAACTTCAAAGGTTACTTAATAAGTGGGGAGGAAGATCTACTCCTTAAGAGTACGGGATGGCATGAAAAGTTTTTAATGACTAATCATTACTGGCTAGTTCCTCTACCCTAAAGACTTATTTTAATAAGAGATCCCAGATAATGATTGAAAGATTCTTTGAGTTAATAATGCTAGTGTTCTCATGAATAGCTCATTATGATCTTTACAACAGTGGTCCACCACAGGAGGCTCTCTAATGGTGCCTTCTAAGGGAAACTAGAAATATATATCTAATATTACAACTCATTAGAGTGATTAATCATGGTCACTTTTGAAAAATCATGATGTATTAGAGTGAATCATACTCAACAAGACTTGTCACAGATGTGTGTGTTAACAACCAATGTGGATCAAAAGTAGTTCCAATGGCTATACTTTGGAAGTCAAACCCCTAATAACATTGTTGTAACATCTTTATTCATGGAATTCATTTATTATTCTACCCTACTCTACCCTAAGAAGCGGAAGACTCCCTTTTAAGTATAGGAGTACTTCCAATGCAACCATGTGCACAACAAGAGGATAATCCTACTCATGTTCAAATTTTAAAAGTATATTTGAGAAAATACCAGAACATGAGGACCCAACTGAACTAACTCATGTGATGCTACAAATTGTTGAATAATAAAGGAGGAGTGGACACTGAAAGTCATCTGAAACCAAGATTTTATGGGATCCATATACTCTTGGTCACTTGATTCATGGGAAACATCCAGTGCATCATGCAAATCCTCCAAATTTCTTTGTTTATCCCCTAAAGTGCAAGTTGGATCAGATTGGTGTTCTTTAATATCTGCTTCTAATGCCTTATCCTCATCAAGCATGATCCATAGCTTCTCAGTTTCCCTAGGAATGATCCATAGCTTCTCGGTTTCTGTTGGAAGGTATTTTAGATCTTCATGAGTCTTTTCTTCCAGAGGAATAGAGCTATCTCTAATTGATGCCAAAATGTGTTCTTTCTATGAGGCAGAGACCCTAGCTTCTGCTAGAATTTGAGATAGTTCTTGGAATAGCATCACACTTCCTAGAATTTGCCTGCTAGCAGAAGGTATTGTTAGCACATGGATTTAGAGTGAGGGGTTCTTTTAACACCAGAAAAATAGAAACACATTAACTCAAAAATTCAACTGCAGTTAAAGGAACAAACCAAGATTGTAAACTAAGAAAATCACACTTGCGGAAAAATAAATCAAATAATCTCAATTGCAATAAAGAAAGAAACCTAGCATCACACTTTGCAGTAAATAAAATTACTCTTAAAAACTCAATTGCAGTAAAAGAAACAAATCAGGCATCACAATTTGCAGTAAAGGAAATCACTCATTTGCAGTAAAGAAAACCTGGCCTATGAGCTCTCTGGCAATACCATCTAGTATCCTTCATTAAACAAGGGGAATCTTTTTAATCTAAAAATTCAATTCTGAAGGAAAGGTAAAAGCATGAAAAATCGTGAGGCCTTATCCTATAATGCCTCCCTAGCAATGTTGCCAAAATGTGGGGCGGTATAAATACAAGATTTACACCAACATTTAAATTGTCAATCCAGGTTGGTAAACTTAGAGGCATAGCACAATATATGCCAGAAGAAGACCTTAGTGATCTTTGGAATCAAGATCTTGAAACCAATTCAAAAACGAATAATTTTGGAAAAAGGAACAAGCCTCTTCAAAGCAAAGTAAACACATTGTGAATCTACTTTGGGCTCCTCTTTTGGGTTGAGTTGACTCATGCAAAAAGTCTTCCTCAATTGTCCAAGGGACAAGGGAATGTAGATTCCACTCAAAAGAATGTGATTCAATTTTCAAAACCTCACTAAGGATTACATGCTATATTTTATAAAAATGGAAAGCATGAAATAAAACTAGGAAGCATAAAGCAACTTCATTCCAAATGATCTAAGGAAATCATTGAATGCTTTAAAAAGAATCTAGACTATATGTGCACTGCTTCTCTGGAAATAATTCAGTACTCAACTGTAAGGAAAGTGTGCAATAGAAACAAATAAGATAAATACATTTATGTTGCTTTCAAGCTCACCCTGATCTTATAAAATCATTAAATACTTTCTCTTCAACATAGAAATATTCAATTATGAGGAAAGGAATATTAATCACAACTTTTAACCTCAAGACATTCTAAGAGTTCTGTGAGCACTTTACTTTGCCAATAAAACAAGATTGCAATTTCTCCTCAAGTTGACCCTGGCATTTAATTATCAAGATTTCACAAATGAATGCTATTTTCTCCAAAGTGCGAGAATCAATTTCACATCTCAAATAATAGTTTTAAGGCAGTCATGAATGCATAATGAGTTAAATCAACCATAACTCTTAATAAACCATAGATTCATTTATCATTATATTCTGAAAGTAAACATTCACTTCTTATCCTCTACCTCAGTCTTTATAAAAATACATGACAATATTATTAATCGAACTCGGATGATCAAAGCTATGAAAAAGAAATGTGGAATAAAATCACAAGTCAAATAATCAAAGCATAGGAAAGAGTTGTGAAATGAAATTGCAGATCTGTATTAAATAACACTCACACCATGCATCTATCAAAATAAAATGCAGAGAAATCCTAAGAGGTATGGGGAAACAGACTGGCTAGTGGGCCCAAACCACCTAGCTCGTTTCCCTTGCAGCAGTTAAATTACAACACCAGAAGATTTAGAATGATAGAAAACATAAATCAAATGCTAATTTTGATTAATGTTTAATCTTGTTACATAATCACTAAACAATGCAGCGTGGGCTCCAATGGTCCCCTCTAGGGATCATCCCACTAGGCACACATGCTCCTCCCTTCTCCGCACAACGAATTTGACCCCCCTCTTCTGCAAAAAATGCAATCTATAGGATATAATTTAGGATTCCCTTCCAGTACGCAGCCCTCATGCTTATAACAATAGCACTGCCCAATTACTTGGGTCACATGCATACAAGTTTAGAATGGACGTGAATACGAAATAATTTAGAACCAAAATAAGGAGATTCAATTTTGAGTGGGTTCCAATTGATGCAAGATGCATTCTCTGAATGTATGTATGTTAATCCTCACATGCTGCATGTGTCGAAGCAATTTTATTTCTCGCAGGGTCTACTTTGTATCTATTAAATTGTCAAAGGCATTGGATATTTTTTTAATGCAACTCACTCATTGGTTTCTTCAGTGCTGAGCAGACCACACTGTATGCTCCTCGTCCAATAGTGATGCCTCCCATCTACTCAGACCAAAGGTTGTGGGTGCATATATTTTTAGAGTTTGAAAATCGAATTTTGTATAAGAATAAGAAAATTAACTTTTAGCTAGATTCGTATTGATCTGGAGATAATCATAACAACTAGTGTCGAGGCATGAGATCTTCTTCATGAGAGTATCACACTACTAACGACTCTCTAAATTCTAGAAATATTTTGACCGTATTCTTTGAATTTCACTCTATGCATTATTTAGAAGACCTAGGTGTGATCATGGGAACACATCACCGTCTCTACACATGACAGCCTAAAGTATGAAAATCGTGGAGGTGAGAATAGGATTTGCACTGCTGGAACAGGAACTGAACTATTAGAATAGGAATTTTTCATTTGCCACAAAGAGAGCCTACTATTAATGACATTTTCACATTAAATACTTTTCAAATTAAAAAAACAAGAAGAATTCATAGGTTAGTAATTGTTACTTCTGAATGCCTCTAGATAACAGCCCAATAGTGCATAAAAAGGATAATAATGACTATAAAAACCCAGTACAGGCATAGAGTTATTCAGCAAAAAGCCTGAAAATCTTGACACAATGGAGGCTCAACACCACATTAATAAAGAAAATAGAACAAAGCTTGAGGCAAAATCAAAGAAATGTACCTTTATTGGATAGTGTTAATGGTTTTGGTTATCGCTTATATGATTTTGAAAATCACAAAATAATTAGGAGCAGAGATCTCATATTCATGAAAAGGTTTTGTATAAGGATCAGATGCAGGAAAACAAACCTCTGAACCTTCTGGTGTCCATTTGAAGTTTCTTTACAAAGTTCACCTCATCTTCTTCTGATATATATCCTGATTCCTTGTGTTTTTCCTTTTCGTTTCCTTTTGCAGACACTTTAAATGTGGCTTCTTTGACTTCTAAAGGACCTCATTTCCTCATTTCAAAAGTAGTCAGGATCCAGTGAAGTTGAACAACAATAAGATTTTGCATCCTGCTTCTCTTCAATGGAAGACACTTTTGACTCAAATTTAGGAGTTAGAGATCTTAATATTTTCTCTACTAAAGTTTTGTCCTTTATTTCTTCAACTAGATTTTTCATGTGATTTACAATATCATCTATACATAGAAAGAAACTAGCAATACTTTCATCATTATGCATTCTGAGAATTTTATATTGAATACTAAGATTTTGGAGTTTAGCACTTTTTACCTTGGTATCACCTTCATAGGTTTGAATGATTATGTCCCATATTTCTTTTGATGTGTTTAACTGCATAAATTTGACAGATTTTGATTCTGTCAATCTTCCCAATAATGCATTGGTTTCATACCTCTTCTTTTCTGTTGCATCTATGGTAACTACAGCTAGATATTGGTAACCTCCTTCCACAATTTCCCAAACATCTTCTCCAAGGGACTGAAGATAGGATATGGTTCTTTTCTTCCAATATATTAAATTATTTCCGTTGAAGATTGGTGGTCTGATAGATGATGTTACGTCTTGATTTCTCATCTTAGGAGATCTTCCTTCAAGCCATCAAGATTCTTTTAAAGGACCTACTCTGATTCCAATTGTTGGGAAAAATACTTGGGGGGGGGGGGGGGGGGGTGTGAATCAGTATTTTAAAAGCTCACAACAATATTTTATTTTTCTTAAATATATACGCGACTTTATTGAACCCAGCTCATGTATGTACGCAACTGTTGTAAAAGAAACTAGCGTATTCTAGTAAACTTGTAAAACAACTAATTTTTTATCTGTTAAACTTAAACCAGAATGTAAAATATTTATCAGACATTTGATAAGTAGTAAGAACAGAATAAAGTATCACACATAAGCAACACACATGAACACCAGGATTTAAGGTGGAAACCCAATGTGGGGGAAAACCACCATTGTTGTCGTCTTAGTCTTCAAACTTATTAATATAAAAAACTTCTTACATTCTTGTATTGGTGCAGACTCATGCTAGTACATAGGAACCCACCTGCTGAAGGCTACAACCTTCACTTGTTCTCTAGCTCCTACTAGAAGGGAGCCCCAAACCCCTGATCAGATTACCAACTACTACTGGTAGGAATCTTCAACTTCCTCACTGAAGGCTACAACCCTTAGCAACATCTGTGGACAACATTTCATAAATTGTCACACTGGATCCACCTTCTTTAATACATCATAGCTTGTAGATTAGCTGAAGCAAACACCAACTTAATTCAAATAGAACAGTGAGATCATTGTAACTAGAACACAGAACTGAACTCAAAATATTGCATCAACACACAGAATCAACTGCAACCCTAATCATTAATATGCCAACATGTATATGCTACTTCACTTAAGGAAACCTATATGTATACACACTTTTCTGTAGAGAAACCTGCATACATATCTTAATACACTAAATACTTATAATTCTGAATCAGACACAAAGTTGACCAGAGGTATTCTGAAATATTTTGTTAGTTTACAAAACCCTCATACAGTTAGCAGCATCAATAAACTTTTCAACCAATCAACATGTAACCAAATTCAACTTCATCATTCAATCAGTTCTACATCAGAGATTATCACTCAACCTAGATCAACATGAGGACATCATTGACAAACATTAGAGAATCAACAACATTGATCAAGTTGATCAATCATTTATGAACAAAAACCCTTCCTTTATATACGCGACTTTGAAGAAATGAACATGTGTGTATACGCAACTTCAACGAGACCAACCTACGTACATATATGCAAATTTTGCAGAAACCCTTCTTTTATGTATGAAACTTTGAAGAAGCAAACCCGCGTGTATACGCAACTTCACCGAGACCGACCTGCATACATATCTACAAATTTTGACCTAAAATTGTGCAACTCTTTAGACTTCAAAGAGACCCAGATCATAATATTTAGAGATAAAACCATGCGTCAGTACTTAGATCTAGTCAATCCATGAGCAGATCATACAATGGAAAGTCGTTTCAGGTCTCATGATCCTCATCCATCACTCTATTCATTGGTGCATACTTATTTCAGATCTATGTGTCAACTATGGCCCTCACAATGCAAATATACTTCAAATTGAAGTATTAATCAAAAACCCTTTCACATGCACACTTATCACTTTGATCTTCACCTCCTTATATATTTAGAGCCTTATCTAATACCATGGGTCAAAAATACACTACCGCCAGTGGTAATCTTGGATGGGATCAAGTAACCATTGTCGCACGCATTACTATGGGCCAGTATCATGGTAAAGACCCCTGGTATTTAGAATACCATGGTGTAGAAACTGTACGCGACTTTGCTTCACCAAAATTGTGTGTATATGCAACTTGGCCTTGATGAACTTGCATATAGATCTTCAAATATTCACCCGATAATTTGCTTCTTTTACCTGCATGTATACTCGAGTTGGCCTTGACGAACCCGTGTATAGATCTTCAATACTCACTGTTATCCCTCCAGGAAGCTCTCCTAGGTTGTAGCTCGGAGATGCTTTGTAACATATAAATCTTCAATATTGTTCTGTGAACTATTGGAATGGATTAAGGTTTGGATCTACTCATATGACTATTTCAACTCTGTTTTCACTCCAGACATGCATGAACACCCTCAGCTTGACAAGGCTTTAGACCACTAATGCTCAATAGTTTATAGATTGAATGGATAGATGGAGAATACTGACTGTACCAACAAATGCATACACAAACATATATGAATGGCTAGGTACAAAAAGTGAATGAAGCTTGCAAATCTAATTTATCAACGTAGAGATAAGATGACAGTTATCTGGCATTAGACATAGAAGAAAACATGAATAACCTATTCAAGTGCAAGCTTAGAATAGAGGAGAAGATGGAAATTGAACATGTAATAGAAAAAGAAGCTTGTATTACTGGAATGAAGATGAGATGCTAAGAGGAACAAAGTATCCACAGTCTCCAAAACTTGAACCCTTATTCCTTCTAACTTTTAGCCATTTATAGGCTTTTTACAATGTTCTCGGGCTCTCTAGGGCTTGAGATGTATTAATCTATCCCCTCTGGCTTCTAACTACTTGATGCCATAATTAGACAAGCATGAGCACAGGGGCTCTAATTCTAAAAAACGCAATAACCAAATTCTAGTCACTTCGCCGCGTTGTCAGGTGGCTCGCACGCACTGTGATGTTCCGTGATCATTTCTAATAGTTCAGTTGCATCGTGTTGTTGCTTTTTTCCCCTTTTAGCCATGGATTCCATTATTTCAGTTCAACTATTTGACTATCACAAACACTGATAGAGCCAACCACTTTCCTCCCCGGGTGACTGATGGGAAGCGAGCTATGGGGGCATATGGGCTATTGGATGGATGGATCGATGGTCAGGATGGTGGTTAGGCGACGGAGGGTGGACTACGGTGATGGTGAACCAGGGCCATTAGATCGAGAGAAATGGATGGAGGAGATCAAACCCAGGAGGCCTAAAGTCGTGGTGGGAGCGGAAGTCCGAGCCGTTAGATCTTAGATGAATAGATCGAATGGCTATTGGGCGGAGGAGGTGCTCAAAAGATAATGCTCAGGGGTGGTTTCATTTGAGTGAAAATGGTTTCTATTAGACGGTCATCGGGTATTAAGTAGTAATGGTTAGAGCCAGGCCGATGCCATTCATCAAACACCACGTAGCAGCGGAGGAGAGAGAGGAACCACCTTTCTCGGGTGGGTATCCCTCTCGCTTGTTGTCCACGCGATATGCACGACAGCCGTTACATCTGGTGGGGGTGATCTAACGATGAAGATTGATCGAGTAGGTCTCATCGGTTGGTTGAAGTGCGGGTCGTCGGATCAGTGGGGAGATCAATGGTGGAGAGACACGAAGGTACGGGATGTCCTTGAGAAATGTGCGAAGGGCATGTATGGTAGAAAGGTAAGGTTTTTGGGGGGCTTTTTGTGCATTACATGGGTAAATTTATGTAGGGCCAAGGTGAAAGTGGGTTTGTTAGGATGTGAGGGTTGGGTTAGGGTATGAGCGGACGAGAATGGAAGTGGAAGAGTGAGGAAACTGGGGTGATGGCCCATCTGGGAACCTCTTCATGATAGCAAAACAGACTATTTCCTTCCTTTAGCCTTCAACATAGCAGCGCTACACCTCAGGGCTAACATTGGCTCCTTTTGGGGATGAAAGCCTCCCAGTGAGGTTTCAAGAACTATAGATCACTGCCTTTCCAGTAACAACCAAAACAAACTTATCTCCTAGTGTTCCATTAGGCATGGAATTTATTTGCATAAAAACAAAAACTGAAAAACCTATTACAATATTAAGGCCTTAAAGACTCATATGAAGTAAGGTTTCAAAAACCACCCATTGACTGGGCCATCAAAAACACCTTCCCCTTCTAAATTTTGCAGAATGAAATTATTGTTCATCTGAACTTGAGCAATGACAAACGGTCCATTCCATAAGGCATAAAATTTACCATGGTTTCCCTTCTTTTCCTTCAATGCATCCCATTTGAGAACCCAGTCACCAACCTGAAAACTATCCACATTTTCCTTTCTATCAAATGTTTCTTTGATCTTCTTCTGATGAACTATTGATTTCTCAACCAGTTGTTCTCTGATCTACTATAATTCAGCCAAGTTACTCATCCTCCTTGCCATGTCATTCTCTTCATCATGTTCTTCTTGCAAGAACTTGGCCATAGGGAGAATCAATGGGATAGGAAAAACAACATCAATGCCATAAACCAGCTTAAATCAAGAATTTCCTATGGACTTCTTGTTGGTAACCCTGTCAGCCCACAGTGCAAACTTCAACTTGGAATCCTAGCTCTTTGTGTTGTCCTCCAACAATTTTTTGATTATCCTTACAAGACTCTTGTTAGATGATTCTGCCAGGCCATTTCCTTGAGGATAATATGAGGTAGAATGCACCATTGAATGCCCATGGATTCGCACATGTCCACCAATTCTTTTTACCTAAAAGCTACTACATTATTAGTGACTAGTTTGGTTGGGCAACCAAATCTAGTGAAAATATTCTCATTCAAGAACTTTATGACAACCTGATGATTAGCATTTTTAGTGGGTATAGCCTCAATCCATTTGGTGAAATAATCAGTGGCTCCCAAGATCCATTTGTGCTGGCCACTGGAATGTGGATTGATCTCACCTATAAAATCCAAGCCCCACTGCTAGAAGGGACCATTGGCATGTACTAGCTTCAAAGGAAAAGATTTTAGCTATTGTCTTCCTGCAAACCTCTGAAATTTGTCACAAGACTTCACAAAAGAAAATGCATCAGAGAACAAAGTAGGCCAATAATACCTGGCTCTCAGGATTTTGTGGGCTATCGTTTTCCAATAATGATGCCCTCCACAAATGATAGAATGGAACTGGTGCATGACTTCCACAAATTGTCCTTTATCTAGACATCTCAAGAGGATCCATGATGGGTCTCTCCGATAAAGCAGGTTTTTATAAATGCATAATTTGGTTGATTTGATCTTAATGGCTCAAGCTTGACTTGAGCTAAGCCTTGGAGGGACTTCTAGCTTCTACAAAAAATGAACTATATTGGAATATCATTCACAGGTGGCTAGATTTTCAGCCAAAGACTGATTTTGCTCTTGCTCTTCAACTGCTTCCTCTGTATACTCATCACCTAAATTTGAAACCATGTAATTGATGTCTACCAAACTACAATTTTCCTCAACCACAAGCTTAACCAAGCCTTGGCCTTTGACAAGCTTGGTGGGCTTCACCTCTATGTTGAACTCTATGAATTTTGCAATCCATTTAGCTCTTTTTCCATCAACATCTAGCTAAGTTAGGACATCTTTTACCGAGGCTGAAGGTACATACACAACCACTTTAGAATGCAGAATATAAATTATGAATGCCTTTAAAGATTTTATGAGAGCATAAGCCTTTTTTTTAATAAGGTCATACCTTAGTTCAGCATCCCTTAGAGTTTTGCTGAAAAAGGCCACAGGGTGCTCTACACCTTCATTATTTTTTTGCAATAGCACAGCTGCAAGTGTATCATAAGAGGCAAAAAAGAAGATATAAAACTCCTTGGTGTGATCTGGGATGATTAGAGTGGGAGTTTCCATGATAGCTTGTTCGATGGCTTCAAAAGAGCTTCTTGCAGCATCTGTCTATTTTATTTCTGATCCTTTCTTTAGCATGGAAGTGATGTGCTTTACGAGCTCTACAAAGTTTGGAATAAACCTCCTAACAAAGTTAATCTTACCCAGGAAAGATTAAATGTCCCTTTTTATCTTGGGATGGACAATGTCTGAATTGCTTGAACTCTTGCTAGATCAATATTCACACCCTCAACAGAAACAATATGTCCCAGAAGTTTTCCTTCTTCTAGAGCAAACTATGACTTCTTTCGGTTCACAGAAATTCCAAATTGTCTGCACTTTAAAAACACCTTCTTTAAATGCTACAAATGGTCCTTGTGACTACTGGAAAATATTGTTATGTCATCAAGGTAAGTAAGGACAAACTTGTCCTTCTCTCCCACAAAGGCTATGTCCATGGCCCTCTGAAAAGTAGCCTCAGCATTCATCAGTCCAAAAGGCATCTTGTAGTACATGAAATTGCCCCAAGGAGTAGTGAAGGTGGTCTTTTCCTAATCTTCTGGATGTACAACAATCTGATTGTAACCTGAAAATCCATCTAACAAAGACATGATTCTAGCCCCTGAAACGTTTTGCAACAAGTGTTCCATCTTAGGCAGGGGGTAGTTGTCTTTTCTAGAGCCTTTGTTCAAATTCCTGAAGTCAACACAAAGCCTGATTTCTCCATTCTTCTTTTTGACTACCACAAGGTTAGCTATCCACTTTGAATACCTTAGGGGAACTATGATCTTGGCATCCAACAGTTTCTTAATTTCCTTTTCAATCAAAGGCAGTAAGAGAGGGTTGATAGGTATTAACTTCTACTTAAAAGGGATGGTGTCCTTCTCTAGTGGAATCTTATGCTGAATGATGTTTGTGTCATAGGTTTTAAGATCACTGTACTCCCAAGAAAAAATATTGGCAAATTGCTTCATCAGGGTGCAATACTCAGAACTTTGGGCAGTAGACAAGTGGGTGGATAGATTTATGTACTTTGGATGATCTGGGCTCCCTATATTATGTCTATGAACTACAAACTCATTTTCCTTTTTGGCAGGCTTATAAGGTACATCATTATGATCAAACAACTTCTCTAGGGGCACCAATCCTTTGGGTATATGGTTACTAGGCAGCTGAACAATGTTATCCTAACCAATGTCATCCTTTAGCTTGGGCCGGTTGCATTCTTCAATGGTTTCATTTTCTTGGTCAATGTCCATTACAGAGAATTCATCAATGACTTGTAAAAACCTATTAATTTCATGGTCATCTTCAAAAACTTTCCAGTATTTGAAATTGTCAGGTAGAGATGGTTTATATTTCACTTGAACTTCATAAGTCAATTTAGGAGGCAAAGGAGGAATAAACATGCTAGCAGACATAGCAAGGGAATCAACAAGCTGGTTCTTCATTCTAGGGATGTAAGAAATGCTGAAACTATTGAAAGAACCCTTGAGCTTCCATACCCCATCTTTGTATGCTTTCAACCTTGGATTCTTTGCTTGGAAAGTTTTGTTCACCTGTTGAATGATAAGGTCTGCATCTCCAAACACCTTTAGTCCTTTGATGCCCATTTCTTTAGCAGCGTTTAAGCCCAATATCAAAGCTTCATACTCTACTATGTTATTTGTCACCTGAAAATCTAGCTTGAAAGATAAATGAATGCACTCTTGTGTGGGGGATACAAGGACTACACCTACCCCTACAACTTCTTTAGAGCAAGCTCCATCAAAGAACATGTCTCAAATTTGTGGGCCTTATTCCTCTGTGATCTGGAAAATCGGTTTCCTAAGCTGCATGGAGGCCAACTGGGATTCTTGAACATAGGCTCCAAAATCAGTGTCGACAACATAGATGGGATGAATAGTGGGATTCTTTTCATCACTGATACTATAAGCCAACTAAGCTTCTCTATATAATCTCCTACTCTCACCTCCAAAAATTGGGACAGTAGCATAGGACAGATCATTTTGCAATGTTCCACCTAATCTCTTGATCCAACCTCTAGAAAGCAACATGTGAAACTTGGGGGGCACATCTGCTACCACAATATCTATCATCATGCTCTTCATGGGAAGCTGAGACAAGGTGATGGCTAGGTCTTTGATTAATCCCAAGAATTTCACTTTTCTAGAGTCAAAAGAAAACAGGTCATGATAAGGCTTGGTAATGTCAAGACCCAACTCATCCATGACATCCTTGGCATTATATTATGGCTGGCTCCTGTGTCCAAAAGGAAGTTATGAAGGATCTTGTCGTGGATAGTCAAAGAGACATAGAATGATGGGGGAGTTGTCATCATAAGTTTCAATCACTGGGCTGAGAACAACAGCTGGTTTGTCATCTTGCAGATTTACATATTCAGGGGAGGCTTGGATGGGATTAGGCTCAAGGGACTCGAGGATAGATCTCTTGAAGGACTCATTCTTCACTAGTTCAATCAGAGGTATAGGTATCCTTAGCTTTTGCATTTCTGATTGAAAACTGAAAGGAGAAGGAGACTTGCCAAGGCCTCCTACCTCATGAGTTGGAGATTTCAAGATAATGGGATCAACTACTAATCGTTTCTGCTTATTATCTTGATGTATTGCAGGGACAGCAACTCTCTGAATAGGAGTTTCCTTGACAGTATTCATCTTCGACATCAGATCATGTATGTGCTGATCATTAGTTTGCAGAACAACTCCACCATCCCACTCTTGGTTGATCTGGTCATTGAATAATGACTTTTCATAGGCAACTAAGGTCAAAAAGGAGGCACTGCCTTTGTCTTCCATACAATGGATCTCATCATCTTCATCAAACTACTCTTCTTCCATGACTACATTCTGGAAAGGGGTCTTCACCCTTTGGTCCTCATTGGCATATTTTATTCTTTGCAGAATCTGCAGCTGCTCATTAGCTCTTCTATATGGATTTGGATTTCTAGGAGCAAAGGTATTAGGAACTCTTCCTTTCCCAGGGTGTTGGTCAACCTTTAATTTGGAGATTTCATAGGCTAATGACTCTATCATCTTGGTCATTTTATCTATCTTGGGATCTGAAGATGATGAATATTCACCCCTTTGTCTCCTTCTATCAACATTCCCCTTGAGCTTCTCTGCAGCCATGATGTTTGATCCTACTTCCAAGGCTACATCCTGCATATCAGCCAAGGTAGCACATCGCCTCTCCCTCAACATTAGAAAGAAGTCAGAGTCAAATGCACTGACATAGGTGAGTTTAGCAGAGGTAGTGGTTGGTTTTACTTTTGCTGGTATCTTGCTATACATGCAGTTAAGCCTTTTATTAAAATTAGACAACAACTCACCATTTTCCCTTTTAAAGTTGCCAAACTCGGTGTGGTAATAGAGTAGATCCTTCTTATCCCCCCAATGCTTTAGGAATGCATCATCTAAAGCCTCAATGTCTACTATAGACCTTGGGGTCAGTTCTCTGAACCATTTTTTGGCCTCCCTATCTAGACTTTGGACAAAGACTCTCATCCATACATCATCTTCACTAATGTCTAGGTTATCGGCATAGCTATGGTATGATTCAAGTTGTTCTTCAGCTATAACACCTTCAGTCCTAGTGAACTTAGGCCTATACTTTTGATATTCTCCAGTAGGCATGGCATTCAAAGGAGTGGGTAGTACTAGAGGTCCATACCTTGCAGCTATGATTCTTTCCATTTTGGTAGGTGCTTGTGGGCCTGCCATAGCTGTGGTGGCTATAAGAGTACTGGAAGTCTGAATGACAGAGGGTTGAAGAGTGAGTGATAAGACTAAAGGAGTGTGATGGATAGGAGGAGAGGTTTCCTTTGGGCTTGCAACAAAAAGAGAACCTAAAGAATAAGGAGCTTTATGAATCTTTGAGATTTTTTCTTCACTACTAGCATTAGATGCTATACTCTCAACATGTATTTGTTCTATTATAGGATTTTCTTGAAGAGATATAGAATATGTTTTAGAGCTACCTGAACCTGATGCTCCTTTCTGCAATGCATTTCTTTCCTTGATGATTTTTTCAGGGTCAGATACTAGGTCAGCTTGTGGCTTCTGAGGATTTCTTCAAGTATGCCTCACAAACTAAGCTAGAACTATGAAGTGGAGTCACCAAGAGGTTTGTACTCCAATAGAGTCACCAGATACATGATTACAACTGAAAAAGTGCCCAAACTTTGTCTATCATCAAAGCTGGATCTGTGTCATCTCACAAGGAAGCTGAGCTTCAATTTCCTCTCCTGGGCAACAACGCCAATTATGTTATCCCTCTAGGAAGCTCTCCTAGGTTGTAGCTCGGAGATGCTTGGTAACATATAAATCTTCAACACTGTTCTCTGAACTATTGGAATGGATTAAGGCTTGGATCAAGTTAGATGATAGTTTCAACTCTGTTTTCACTCCAAACATGCATGAACACCCTCAGCTTGACAAGGCTTTAGACCACTAATGCTCAATAGTTTATAGATTGAATGGATAGATGGAGAATACTGACTATACCAGTAGATGCATATATAAACATATATGAATGGGCTACAGAAAGTGAATGAAGCTTGCAAATCTAATTTATCAACGTAGAAATAAGATGACAGTTATCTGCATTAGACACAGAAGAAAACATGAATAACCTATTCAAGTGCAAGCTTAGAATAGAGGAGAAGATGTAAATTGAACATGTAACAGCAAAAGAAGCTTGTATTACTAGAATGAAGATGAGACGCTGAGAGGAACAGAGTATCCACAGTCTCCAAAAGTTGAACCGTTATTCCTTCTAACTTTCAGCCATTTATAGGGTTTTTACAATGCTCTCAAGCTCTCTAGGGCTCGAGATGTCTTAATCTATACCCTCTGGCTTCTAACTACCTAATGCCATAATTTTTCCATGCTAACAGGTGGCTTGCATGCACTGTGATGTTCCACAATAATTTCTAATAGTTTGGCTGCATCGTGTTGTTGCTTATTTCCCCTTTTAGCCATGGATTCCATTATTTCAGTTCAATTGTTCAACTGTCACAAACACTGACAGATCCAACCACTTTCCTCCCCAGGTGACTGATGGGAAGCGGGGTACAGAGGCATATGGGCCGTTGAATGGGATGATCAACAGTTAGGATGGTGCTCAGGCAGCGAAGGGTGGACTACAATGATAGTGAATGAGGGCTGTTGGATCGAGAGAAATGGATGGAGGAGATTGAATGTAGGAGGCCTGAAGTCATGGCGGGAGTGGAATAAGTCTGAGCCATCAGATCTCAGATGAACAAATTAGATGGCTATCGGGTAGAGGAGGTGCTCAAAAGATAATTCCCAAGGGTAGATTCATTTAAGCGGGAATGGTTTCTATCAGGCGGCCATCGAGCGAGAAGCGGTAAAGGTCAGAGCCAGCCCGATGCCATTCATCGCATGCTA
The DNA here is from genome assembly GCA_031772625.1 of Pinus tabuliformis. Lineage (NCBI taxonomy): Eukaryota > Viridiplantae > Streptophyta > Pinopsida > Pinales > Pinaceae > Pinus > Pinus tabuliformis. The sequence continues at coordinate 1,277,395,882 of CM062805.1, forward strand.
CGTAGTAGTAGAGGAGAGAGAGGAAACCACCTTTATCGGGCGAGTATCCATCTCACTTTTTGTCCACACGATATGCACGACAGTCGTTAGATCTGGCAAGGATGATCTAACGGTGAAGATTGATTGAGCAGGTCTCATCAGTCGGGTGAAGTGAGGGCTGTCAGATCGGTGGGGAGATCGACGGTGGGGGGCCACGGAGGTACGGGATGTCCTCAAGAAATGTGCGAAGGGAGTGTATGGCAGAAAGGTAAGGTTTTCATGGGGTTTTTTGCACATTAGTGCATGGGTTAATTTACGGAGGGCCAAGGCGAAAGTGGGTTTGTTAGGATGTGAGGGTTGGGTTAGGGTATGAGCAGACGAGAATGGAAGTGGAAGAGTGAGGAAAGTGGGGTGATGGCCCGTGTGGGAACCTCTTCATGACAACAAAACAAACTGTTTCCTTCCTTTAGCCTTCAACATAGCAGCACTGCACCTCAGGGCTAACACTCACCTTTATCAAATTTCGGATTCTGATATATAAACCTTTGTCCCATCATTCTATTATTTTGTTCCATCACTTTGTCACCTCTGAACTGACCTATGGATTCATCTAGTTACCATATAATTATTCTGTTACAAGTGAGTTTCCATCAAGGACAACACATGCATCATAATTCCAACATGTAAATTCTATAGGTGAAATTTTTTTGAGAGAAATATATTGGTGTGTCTTTGTACCATCCTTTCTCATCTAATCTAATGGTCATATGGAATACAAATGACCTTGAATCTCACCTTTTACCTTATGAACAAAAATATATGTGACTTGATTTGCAAAATTCAGGTATTTCATCTTTCAGGCTGAACTCCTCTTAAATGTGGTTGTGTGGTATGGTAGATAATTTCTCATTTTCTTACATGGAAATTTAAGAGTCCCTAGGATTACTGGGATCAAAACATGTTTGTATGTTTTACTCTATTGGCAGTGATTGAGGTCTCTTGACTATAGTTGTGTTGAAGAGATTACCTTCAAAAGTTGTTTCTATTGGAAATATTTTTGGAACCCCGAGCACCAACGATGGTATTCTTCACATGATATTAACTTAGCTCATTCATTTAGAAAAAATTCATATGATATTATTTGTCTTACTATTCCTAATACTTGTCTCTTTAAGATGAAACTCCATGAATTAGGATTGTTTTGGAGGAATTAGAGATGGCATAGCCAAAACCCTTCTACATCTATGTAGAAAAGTACCTTTATGGTGTCAATTAACATTTTATCAGCATTTTATCATGTGTGAACAAATGTTGGGTTGTGAGGGATCTTGAAGCACATTAGTTATGGAACTACTCACCCATATGGAAATCTCACTAATCTTTGAAGTGCAAAGAATGGTTGTGGATTATGTTTTACCATCACCAAGGATTGGCTGTCAAGACTATACCTCCATAAATATGGTATTATGAATGTTACATGCATACTTTGTTGTAAGGGATGAGACTATTGAGCATATAGTTTGGATATGCACGTATGCCAAGAGCTTACAATTCTGCCTTCTTGGAAATTTCCTCTCCCAAGGGACATTAGAGTAAATATGGGTAACCTATCTTGATGACACACAGTTCATATGTCTTCCAATGTATCTTTGTAAGAATATTAGTGTAATAATATAACCCATTTAACACTATTATCATGTTGCTCTACGTATCTCTAGTCCATGATGTAATAATTTAAAGTTATATAAGATGCATCTCTCAACAAAAATGGGATAAATTACTTTCCCCTTTCTTATAAATGTAACTTGAGAGTCAGGTAACCTAGTGACCACCTCTAGTTAGACAAGGAGGTGTGTTACAACAATTCTTTGGTCTCATTGAAAGTATTTCCCATGGAGGTGTTGTGCAGCTCAACAACCCCCATTTTAATATATTATAAATTTCCTATGAAATTTATTATATTAAAATAGTGACCCTTTAATTTTAGAAAATCCTTTGATTTTATTTCTTAAAAAAAAAAGAAAAACAAAAAAAAATAGAAAACCAACATAAAAAATTGTTAATAAAATCCCATAACCAAAGTTTAATACTTAGACTCTTTAATTAAAACCCAAGTATCAAACCTTGTTATCCAAAACCAAATTTTAAAATAGCTCCCAAGACCAAAACTATACTTAGGCTTCAAGAAACCTTAAGTATTAAACAATAATGGATTATTTAAATAATCAGAGTTTTTTTTTTAATTCCCGAAGGTCAAAATCTTTATAAACTACGACTCGCCACTTCCCCGCATCACAAAATTTTCGTAAGGAAAAGACCCCTCCAACAAATCCATTGTGATTGCGATATCACCCCAGACCCAATGGGAAAATTAATCGTAATTCATAAAATATAGCATCCACGGCTATCGCAACAAAAAAGGTCCTGCCTCCTGCCTCATGTCAATTGCGATATGCGATATAGCCAAGCCCGACGGGATTATACAATTCAATCCATAAATCCCCGCATCTGTGACTATTGCAAAATTTCCAAAAAACTTAAGTCCTCCACACCACCGATTGTGATATGCAATAAAACCGGACTCGATGGGGTCATACACTCCATTTAACAAACCCCACATCTACGTAATCACAAAATTCTAAAGGTTCTACCCCACTACATAGCATTGATGGTGATAGTGATATAAGGATCGGAACTGACACATAACTTAAAGGTTATCTATAACATTTCATGTCCAGGTCCTTCACAACTTTCATAGTACTACCCATTCCTTTGCCTCCGCTTCGAAAGTCGATTAAAATAATACAAAAATCCTGACTTGTCTTGTAAAAATAAACAGCTTAGATCTAATATGCCCGGTGTTAGAGTCGGTCTTTACATCCCTCCGTTAGAGATCATTTCTCTTATTGCATTTCATTGTTTAGGTGTCTCATACAGTTCATTCATCTGCATTCCATTAGGGGCATGCCATAATCTGACAGAAGGGCCTTGTCACACATTCCCCTCATGTTATCTACCTGCTGGCTCATGTGTGTTCATTTAAAAAAAACATATACAGTCTTTTTATCTTGAAAATTGCAAAAGTTGTCTTTAGGGTTTCATGGTCACTTAGTTCTAGGGTTTTATTAGGGTTTCGTCAAAAAATGTGTCAGAGTGTTCAATAATTGCCAACAGGCCATGAGGATGTTTCAACATCAATAAATTTCATCGCCAAGTGTTTACAAATGTGTTTTTCCTCAAAACTCTATTTTGAGGAAAAACAGAGTATTTAGCATTTATTGTACAAAATCATGAAAGTTTTTGTTTCCCTCATTGTAAATTCATTCATCTGCACCCTGGTTTCTTTCTTTAGTCTAGAAGCTCCAACACCTGCAAAACAAGCAAGCTCATGGTCATTAAATTCATCACAAAGTGAAAAAGCAGTGAAAAATGTCCAAAAACAGAGTTTGTAAAATGAAGTCAAATGCAAAACATTATAAAAGTGGGTTTCATAAGCCAAGATTTCAAAAACTCTTTGTTTATAAGTGATTCCTTCATGTGATAAGCTCATTTGCAAAAGAGAAGCAAGAAAGAGCAAATTGGGTGAGTGAGTGTGAGCATTGGGCAAAAATCTTTGTAAGAAGACCAGCGTGGCGCACTGGTGAGGCGTGGCACACTGGGCTTCAGAACACAGTGTTATTTTACACAAGCGCGGTGCACTGGGGAGGCGTGGAACATTGGGCGTGCTACGTGGTGCATACAGCCAGGAAGCCTGAAAATCACCAGAATGACCTCCAATCGCCAAAATCGCACGAGTTCACCTTGTTCCAAGTAGGTTGAGCTTAACTTCTGCTGTTTATCCAAGTTTGGTGCTGATGTTATGATGGTTGATGTGGTGAATTTTTTAACAAATGATTAAACCCTATCAATACAAATTCCTCAAACAAAAATTGCTGCCTAGGGTTTGATCAACTTTTTTTTGACCAAGTTCATTTTCCCTCCATCATTCCCTTACCCCATTTTTCCCTGTTTTCATGGTTCCCTAAGTTCCCCTATCCCCTAAACTCACTAATCCCCTATCCCAAGTTCCCTTTCCCAAATTTCCTATTTTAAAATCCCAAACCCTAACCTTATACAAAAGCTCCCAAACATCCCATATTTTCCCTATCTAAATTTATCCCAACAGTCCCAAAAATTCCCACTATTTTTCCCTCTCCTAGCAGTCCCTTGTTTCATTGTTTTCCCTTAGTAGCAGAGGTTGCACAATTATTAAAGACAGACCAACACAGTTTGACACATCAGCACCCATTTCTTCGGGATAGTTTTTCCACCAGTAGTCATGGCATCTAATCCTTCATCTGATTATGAAGTGGAGACCCAAAGTGACTCACCTGCAGAAGGACATGCACCCTGGAGGCCTCATAGAGGTGGCATACATATCAGAGAAGAACCAACCACCCTTACTGAATTACAGGCCTGCCCTCTTGCCATCTCTTGTTTCCAGCATTAGTCATGTTATGAGTTTTGTGAGAAGGTTGCTAATGTTCAATTTCATCATGAGTTGGCTCGTCTTTTTGTACTGCATTTACATGGTGACCAAGCCACTCTAGTGGGTGTTACTTTCACACTAACACCAGATTCCATTTCATTAGCAACCAGCATACCAAACATTGGAGAACCATGGAACAAGAGGCAGAAAATTGACCGGCAGCATTATGAACCGTACATCAAGCTTGGCCTTTTGAGATAGCTCAAGAAAGTGTTTCCATTTCGGTACCTTAAAGATGAATATGCGCCTTTAATGAAACTGATCATGAAGTATTTCAGCTGTGAGGGCCGGTTCTCTCGCTTGTATGCTTATCACATCAAGCTGCTGATGCATTTTTCTCGGGTACAAATGATGAACATTCCTTATTTCATATGCCGAAACATAGAAAGGATGACCACCCTTGTGCAGCACAAGACCCCTCAGCAACAGTTTAACAGTGTTTATCATTTTGCTCTCATCAAGATTGTGGTGGTTCATCAGCTTGGATTATAGGGCATCACTTGGGATGATTTTATCTCTCGTGACTTTTTCAGAGCTTCACAGGGATCTTCAGAGGCTAGACATGAGACAGGTGGACCTTCTTATCAGCATGAAGGTCATGAGACACATACTGCTACTATGTCAGTATTCATTACTTATCGGAAGGGTGTTAGACAATTATTTGCAGTAGCAAAGTGAGTGTTATCTCCACCTAGGGTGGAAGGGGCCTCACTTCCGACATCAGCACCACAGGTACAAGACAAAGGCAAGAGGCCAATGCAAGATGAGGTGCCTTCAGGTGAACGAGAAACTGACTTCATTCTCATTCAAGATGACGATACAGACATGGGCCCGCAAAGTGCCAACCTTAGAGATATCATCGAAGAGCAGCAGACAGAGATCAAAGCCTTGTTCCTCAACTTGGAGAGGGCTAAGTGGATTATAAAATACTTGGAGCAAAGGAATAATCAGCTTGAAGATCAGCAGGTGATTATGGAATTACAAAAAATAAGGGAGAATCGTCAAGCTGCCCAAAGGAGGAGGATTGAATTCACTTCATTGGAGCAAGAGATTAATGATGATCGGGAGTCTTGGCTTGAGAGAGTCAACATCCACTTAGAGAGACTATTGGACAAGGCTGATAGGGACAAAGCATTGCTGAGACACATGGCTTTCCACTACATGGCGCGGAACAAGGTTTGCAAGGCACGAATAAGAAATTTAAAGGCAAAACTAAGGAAGGCATCAAAAAGGAAAAAGAGGCAAAAAGAGCATGATCGACTCCGGATATTGGCCAAGGCATCCTTGGCCCATCATAGCTCTTGATGAAGAAGGTCCAGCCCAAATTTCAAGAAATTTGGAGCAATTTTTTCATTTTGAAAATTTTTTGCACTAAAAAACAGGGTTTTCCTCCCTATGCGTCGCGCCACGTGGCGCTCGCTTTCGCTAGAGGGCTCCAAATCCAAAAAAATTTGCATTTCTGGATTTTTCATGATAAATTATGTTTTCCTACCTATGGCCAAGAAATTTGGGCAGGTTTTGAGCCCTCAAAAGGTCAAAAAACACTCAAAAAATGACCTCACTGCCCCTATTTTGACACACAGGAAGCAGTCTTGGGAGATTGGACATTTGGAGGGGCAAATGGACACCAAATCTAGAAATTCCACTTGGGTTGGAAAGTAGACAGGTAGGGCTTTCCAACGAGCTATCATGAGCTCAATTTGGACTTCGGGAAGGGCCTCAAAATCAGCTCCAAAGTTGCGCTATGCATAGAGATTTTGGGCACGACGCATAGAGAATTTTGGCCTATTTTTCACTCTCCAGCTCAGAATTTCAGCCAGTTTTGACTAGTTTCACTTTTTGATGTTACTCTTGATCTAACTTGATATAATTTCATGACCATGATGTAATTTTGGCACATTTTTACTTGTTTTAGTAGATTCATTCACCAAAAGGTGAAATGTGAGTGAATGAATCAGTTTCCTAGCATATAGAGGCAAGTTGTTTCTTTACCTATTTTTCAGTTCCTTGTTTAGATATGGTTGAAACAGCTCCTAGAATGATGAGCTCGACCCCTAGAGGCATGGGAAGGAGTTAGGCTTGTCTATATCATGTAATTTCTCAGTCATTTTTAGGGTTGGACACTTGGGATTGCTTGGCATTCCATTGTACATCTGATTTCTGCATTTTTGGCAAAGGAAAGACCAGGGTTTTGCAGCACTTGTTGGGATCCTTGTGGCTCTATGTTTTGATGGTGTATTTCTTCATGTAATCGTATGTTCATTGTTGTTTTATGTATGCCATTTCCCTTCTCTTTGCTTCTGAAATTAAACAAATTGAGTGACAAAGGTAGAATTTGTTAGCGTTCGAATTTGCCTCAGGCTGAGGAAGGCAAAACTCGAGGCCACATCAAACCACGCTCAGCCTCGTAGCTAGCCCTACGAGGATAGGAGAGGGCTCTCTCCAGTCAATCTTGGCAAAAGGTAATCAAAGAGGCTCGAGATGACTGAATTGATGACTAATTTTAGGCTAGGTATGAAGTACAAGGATTATGGAATTTATTTTTTGAAGTTTTGTTGAATTCAAGGGAAAGGCAATTTTGGGTGCGGGGATGAGGCACAGCTTTTGCAGAGGTCTACTTGGGGCAAGATAGGCGATTGTTTTGATGCCTTTAAAGTGAGTGAATGAATAGTCCTAACAGGTGAGGAGCTAAGGAGAGCAAGGAAGTCTCAAGGATTCTCCTTAAACTGAAGAAAACATGGAAAATTAAACAAACTTAAAAGGCAGAGCATAGCAAATTTATGGATTCTACATTAACACTTCATTTGTTTAATTTCAGAAGATTAAATAAGGAAATTGGTACACATACACAACTTACAAGTACTGAGAGAAACACACCATCAACACATAAGGCCACATGAATCCCAAAGAGTGCTGCAAAACCCTGGTCTATCCTTTGGCAAAATTGCAGATAAAATATGTACAATAGTGTATCCAGCTATTCCCAAGAGTCCAACCCTGAAAATGACTAAGAAAATACATAATATAGGCAAGATAACAAATTCCCTTGCCTCTAGGGGTCTATCTCATCATCTTAGGAGCTGTTTCAACCAATTCTAAACAAAGCACTACAATCTAGGCAGTCAAGACAACTTGCCTCTATAAGCTAGGAAACCTATTCATTCATTAAATTTTTTCTATTTTATGAATGAATCAACTAGAATAGGTAAATAAGTGTCAAGTAAACATAAATTTACATTAATTACATCAAGGAGGGTGAAAAATCCCATCACAAGTCAAAACTGGTCAAACTGGCTTCGTTTCCTGAGCTGAAGATGAAAATTTTGCAAAAAATCCTGATGCGTAGCGCGCCTTTCCACCTGCTTTTGGGGCACTTCCCGGCATCCAAATTGAGCTCAAGTTGGCTTGTTGGAAAGCCCTGGATGTCTACTTTCCAACCCAAGTGGAATTTTCCAATTTGATGTCCATTTTCCCCTCCAAAAGTGCATTCTCCCAAGGCTGCTACCTGTGTGTCCAAAAAGGGGCAGTGAGGTCATTTTTTGCATGTTTTTTGACCTTTTGGGGACCCAAACCTTGATGAAATGCCTTGGTAGTAGCTGAGCATGTGTATTTCATCATGAAAAATCCAAAAATGCAAACCTTTCGTGATTTGGATCTCCCAATCTTAAGGGTAGCGCGCAGCGTGCTACGCGTTGAGCTAAAAAACCTATTTTTACACAAAAATTTCAAAATTGACAAAATTTTCCCCAAACTTGTTGAAATTTGGGTTGGGGGTCCCCAATCAAGTACTATGCTCAATAAAAGAGGCTTCGGCCAAAATCCAAAGATGATCAAGCTCCTTTTGTCGTTTTTGCTTCTTGACCATTTTCCTCAATTTTGCCTTAAGACTCCTAATTCGCGCCTTGCAAACCAGGTTTCGGACCTTGTAATGCATAACCATGTGTTTCAATAATGCATGATCTCTATCGACCCTTTTCAGCCGTTCCTCCAAGTAGATGTTGACCCTCTCGAGATTAGCCTCTCGATCCTCATTTACCTGTTGCTCTAGAGAGGTGAACTCAATTTGCCTATGTTGGGCAGCTTGGCGATTCTCACGGATGTTCTGTAGCTCTATGATCATGTGCTGGTCCTCAAGCTGTTTATTCCGCTGCTCTGGATACCTGATATATTGGTTCTTCTCTAATTCTGAAGTTGTCTCATCATGAATGGCAACAAACCCGGATGGCTCACCTGAAGGTCCCTCCTCATGCTTGGGCTTCTTGCCCTTATCCTGTACCTGCGGTGCTGCTGTCGAAAGCGAGGCCCCTTCCGCATGAGGTGGAGATAAAACTCGTTGTGCCGATGAAGTCAACGAGACCCCTTCCACCCCAGGTGGAGATAGTACTCATCGTGTAGATGCAAATAATGCCCTGTGACCTCGCTGATATGTCACATATGGAGGAGCACTTATATGCTCAGTCTCAGGAATGTCTGGCTGGTGTGAAGGTCCTCCCTCATCATGAACTATCTCGGGAGGTGGCTGTAATGGTGCAAATTAATCACGGGAGATGAAATCTTCCCAAGTAATGCCCTGCTGTGCTAACTAATGCATCACTACAATTTTGATCAATGCATAATGATAGATGCTCTTATGCTGATGTGCTGGGCTTTTCCTTTGTACTAAAGGCACCATCCTCTCTATGTTGTGACACATGAAAAATGGAATGTTCATCATACGTACCCTAGTAAAATGCATCAACAAACGGACATGGTACGCATAGAGACGTGAGAATCTGCCCTCGCAACTGAAATATCGAATGATGAGTTTCATCAATGGTACATACTCATCCCTTAGGAATCTGAAAGGAAAAATTACAGTCAAGTGTCTTATACACCCTGGCTTAATATATGGCTCATAGTGAAATCTGTCTAACTGCTGGCGTTTACTCCATTCCTCCCCTACATTTGGTATCCCAGTGGCCTGAGCAATAATCTCGGGTGACAAGGTGAAATTTACTCCGGCAAGGTTTACATGACCATCCTGCAAATGTAGAACAAATAAACGGACTAGTTCCCGATGATGCTGGATTTGTGAGATCCGCTCACAGTATTCAAAACATGATTGATACCGAAAATAGTCCATTGCAAGTGGACAAGCTTGCAATTGAGCCAAAGAAGTAGGCTCCTCCCTGACATGCCGACCACCTTTGCCACCTTTGTGATACCTCCTTGGCACACTTACCTCTGGTGTAGAATCACTATCATAATCCTGCTCATAAGCTGACTCGGTCTCTGACATGTTCTTTAAAAACAAGGTAGCTCGAATATATATATGCTGATATACAACTGTGTGCAAAATTGACTGTAGACTTTTTCTTTTCCTCAAAATGCTGTGATTTGATGCGTGAGAAGAGGTGTTTGAGTGTGTTTCAGGCAAAGTTCTGGGCATAAACTCCAATGCACCGTGTGCCTCACCCAACGCGCCGCGCTCTCCTGATGCGCCTCACCCGTGTAAAATAACACTGAAAATTGTTGCCTGATGCGTAGCGCGCCACTAGTGCATCGCGCGCCCAACCTGATGCGTAGCACGCCCTGGAAACGGCCCGATTTGCTCACAAACTCACAAAATCGCCTTAGAACAATGCTCTTTGCTCTTGGAATGTGGAATGGGTTGCAAATGAGGAGAAATATCTTCATATAGACTCCTTGTTGATTTTTGCTTAACCCAAAACCCATTTTCTTATGTTTGGTTGTTGACACTTTTTGAAAATTAATAGGCTTTGACCTTTTTGGTTTCCCCTTTAAAATTGGTTGAAATAATGATTTTCTCTGATAATTTTTTGCAGGGATAGCTCTGATATGCTCTGGCAAAGGAGACCAAGGCTGCACTTGAACGATTGAAGAACTGAAAATTTTGACAATTTTTACAAAAAAGAGAAGGCGACTTATCTTCAAAATAGAGTTTTGAAGAGAAGTCCTAATTCAGCTGTACGATGATGAAAATTATTGAAGTGATGATCTATCAAAGACATCCCTCTGGCCTGCTGGTCTTCTAAGACTTTTCAAGACAAAATTGACTCAACCCTAGACCTAAGACCTCAAAATGTAAAACATGATTGTAAATGACCTTTGAAGACTTATTTAATAAACAGGCCTGAACCAGCAGTGCCAAGCACGAGGGGAATGAGTGACACAACCCACTCCATCAGAGTTATGGCATGCCTAATGAAACGCAACTGATCAAAACTGATGGGACACCTAATCATGAAATGCAAAAGAGCTTTGATCTCTGACGGAGGGATAACTAGACCGACTCTAACAGAATTCATGAGTTTGTTGTGCTCTGCCTTATAATTTGTTTAGTTTTATATGTTTTCATCACTTTGGAGAGGATTCTTGCAGCCTTTTACCCTCTTCAGCTCCTCAATGGTCTTTTCCATTCATTCACTTAATCTAAAGCATCAAAACTACTGCCTACCTTGCCCCAACCGGAACTCTACAAAAATTTGGCCTCATCCCCGAACGCAAATTTGCCTTTCCCTTGATTCCAACAAAACTCCCAGAAAATCAAATCAAAACCTTGCACTTCATACCTAGCCTAAGATTAGTTGTTAAATCAGTCATCTCAAGCCCCCCTCTGACTATATTTTGCTGAGATTGACCCGGAGAGAGCCCTCTCCTGTCCTCGTAGGGCTAGCTACGAGGTTGAGCGTGGTTTGATGTGGACCTAGAATCTTACCTTTTCAGCCTGAGGTAAATCTAGGCTCTAACACCCGGATCACTGGTAGAGATGATTTCAGACCCCCCTACACTCAATTTTAAGTTTCTCAAGTGAGGGGGGGTGGGTCCAAAAAGTGGTTTTACCATGTAGCCCTATATGTACATGTCACTCCTTTGTTCTTTTATACTACCCTCTTCACAAACTACTTATCACTTCGAACCTCCTCCGAAAAAACCGTTAAGCCTTCCCTTTTCATCAACATTTGTTTTTCAATTTGCGATAAGACTGTAAAGTCCACCTCTCTTATCATAGACCTCACTTCGCATTCTTCTCCATGATGTATGTGTTTAGGATTTATTACACTCTACATTTTAATCTTGCTTTCCTACAAAACGTGATTTGTTTCAAATGAAACTCGCTTATCAGTCCCATTTATTTTTAGCTTATCGATTCTTGCTTTCCGTGTTCAGGTTCATGACAGAAGAGAACAGTTGTGCTGATAAGTGATAGTTCAGTTCAAATAGATGGAAATACATGCAAATAATCCAATGGAACAAACAAAGTCAATGAAGACAGCAAATCACATCCAAAAATTCCTACCAATTTTTTTTTCCTTTAAGCGTTATTAAAGGGATCTGTTTAAATGCCCTCAATGCTCTGCACAATACATTCAGTTGTTTTTTTGCTATTTAAGCTTGCTTGTTGTATGAAATTAAGGTCCTAAATTTTATGAAGAAAGGCTTACGAAAGCTTGCACTATTGTACTTTCATACTTTTCTCAATTGAACAATTGGAACATGGTTTAGGAATTTTCATAAAGAATTTTGAGAAGTTGCATTTATGTACTCCTGAAATCATCTTTGTGAGAAGGACTAAACTGCTGCTATTTCTTTTATGAGTTGAGCAATGTGCATTTGGTATTTCTATCTTTGTACCTTTGTTTTGTTCATAAATAAATAGGGAATTTATCTTTTCAGATTGCTTATTACATGGTATTTAAAGAACAAACTTACATGTATTTATTTCTGATCATACTGCCATTGATATTTTTAAATACATGGTAAGAAATTTGCTTTGATATTCTAAATGAAATATGAGTTATACACATTATTTTGATTAACTATTTAATCAAAATAATCATCTTGAAATATTTTCATTTCCATTGGCGTTTGAGTAATCTATATTGTCATTTAGTAAGGAAAATCATTATAGATCACATCTAGATAAATGTAAAAAAATCCTGGGTTATAGAGTAAATTAATGCATATGTTTTCCATTTGATTCTTTACAACAAATCCATCTATTTCACTCCACTATAAGCATTACGCATTCATTCAATCACCTTTCATTGGGAAATTAGTCCTATTATATCCAGTCAGAGCCACTACATAAACGGAAAAGGAGTTGTCTTAAGGTCCGAACCGGGTGGTTTCCCCGATTGTTGACGCAACGATTTTTGAGGCCTCAACACTTTTGGTACTAGAAGGAGGGCCTGTAGACTATGAATGGCAATTAAGTCCAATCCAAAAACAAAAGGCCATTCAAAGAGTCATTTCCCCTCCAAATCCTCCCCAGAATCTCCTACTTTTAGATAAGGAGTTGTACAATCGCCTCCAAAGTCTCCTAGAATACTTCGTGAGGTAATCCCTACAGATTATACTCTAGAATCACCAAAAATTACTACTGTGATAAATAAATTGGAAGACATCTCCATTTCAGCAGAAAATGCTGAATCATCCGAAGTTTCTGAAGGAAGTATAACTTCTATTATTCATGGAACTGGTGTTTTGACTCGATCCCAAAGTGCAAAACTTGGCATCTTGCCATTTGAATTTCCACTTCAATCCTGCTGAACTAAAACTGCTAGATCAAATTCCCAAACATCTACTAGTGAGATTACCTCATTCTCTCATTCACAAACATCTCCATTTATTCCTTTTTCACTTCCTCTTTCTCTAACGATCACTTCATCTATTTCCATTTCCTCTACACAAATGACTAGTGCTTCCTCAAGGAGTACTCTCACAAATTCCATTTCTTCTTTCATCACATCCACCTCCCCAACTGTTACAATGGCGGCTACATCGTGGTCCAATCCGAGAGTTGTTAAAATGCCAACACCACTTCATCCTCTACCAAAACTGTTGGAAATAATACGGGGGGGTGGGGTGAATCAGTATTAGCAAATTAAACACTTTTCATTTCCATATTCAAATTCATATACGCTACTTCAGTTAAAGGAACCCGCGTTTATACGCAACTGTGTTTAAGGAAACTAGTGTATATCTAGTAAACTTATGATTCAGTTAATCCATTATATGTTGACCTTTAATCAGTGCATCAAAACTTCATTAACCATATAAATAGTAAACAGGTGTAGTAAAACAAAACATATCATCACACATAAGAAGCACACATGGACACCATGATATAAGGTGGAAACCCAATGCGGGACAAAAACCACCTGTTGTTGTTTTCTTTAAGATAAGAAAAAGTTGTTTACAATCATGCGCCATGCGCACACTCATACCAGTATGCAAGCACCCACCTGCAGAAGGCTACAATCTTCTCTCATTCTCCAGCTACTACTGGAAGAGAGCTACAACCCCTTGGCTCTTGTACTAGCCGATATGTTTACTGGTACGTAGGTGCCGACCTACGATCTTCTCTTTACTTCCAGGGACCATGTTTCATAAATTTTCAGAATGGATCCATCAATATAAAACAATCACCACTGCAATACAACCATCAACTATATCTACATCATCAATCTCTGAATCACCCAACACTGAATCATTGAAACCCTGAAAACAAAGCACAGTCACCAGAACATATAGCAGAACCCAGAACTCTGCAACAACCACTAGAACCAACAGCAACCTCAAATATCAAATCTCATCATGTATATGCTACTTGGCTCTGTCGAACCAACGTGTATATGCTCTTTCACCAAAGGGAACCCGCGTACAGATCTAAAAATAATTACTTATACCTTTGCTACAATTTTCAACTTTAGATATAGCCAGAACATAAGATATAAAGGATAAGACATGCATCAGTATTCAAATCTGAACTATTCATGATCATACCATATAATGATAATGCATTTTAGTCTTCATGATCTCAGTCCATCAACCTTCATTCGCCACATAGGTGCATCCAAAGCATCACATACCCATAACCTGCATTCTTGATCTCACACTTCATCAGATATTCATCACTTGAACACTTTTTATTTGGCCTAATGATCTTCTTCTCCTTATATAAGTTTAGGCCTCTCTCAATACCATGGTCCAAAACCACTTAGATTCAATACCTTGGACCAAATATCTGGCGTCAACACTTCAACTCAAATACCATGGATCAATACCAAAATACCATGGATCAATATCATGAACCAAATCTTAGATTTCCAACATGTACGTGCCTTTCCTTTCGTGAAAGTGCGTGAATACATATACGCTCCTTTTGTTCAATGAACCTGCATGTATATGTGGGTTGGTCAAGGTGAACCTGCGTATACCTTTCTTTCTTCATTTTATGTGGCATGAATTGTAATTTTTTGCTGTTACCCTACAATATATAGATCTTTCATCTGAGTGAGTTGCCATCAAGGACAACACCTGTATCATACCTATATCATAATGCCACCAAAAACATCTTAAAAGATAGCTTCCCAAATTCAATCTTGATGATGGGTTACCTGCTGAAGATCACCTTCATAATTATGTGTTAGCCATCAATTTTAATGAGGTAGTTGAAGAACACGTTGTTGTTATATTATTCCCATACACCCTTACAGGATCTGCAGGTTCTTGGTACTTTTCATTACTAGCCAATTCTATTACTAGTTGGGATATTTTTGAAGAACAATTTTTGACTAAATTTGTTGATGATTGCTCAACTGCGTCTCTTATCAATGACCTTTCCAATTTAAAAACGAATTTAGGGGAAAAGATAAAATATTTCATTTCCAAATTTAACAAATTGTTAAATAAAATCCCCGCTACTTCTAGACCTGGTGTCGATGGACAAACTGAATGGTATATTTCATCTCTTCCTTATAACGTAGCAATCTTTTTAGATAGAGCTAATAAAAATACCTTGGTAGAAAACATGAAAGAAGTTGTGTCTGTAGAGAAGGGGATAAATGCACTAGAAAAGAAAAAGGATCAGGAAGACAGAAAATTAAAAAGAGTTACATTTAAGGATGAATCTAAAAAGAAAGAACTTAAAGATCCCTTTGATCTTGAAGGTTTGCAACAAGTCCTTAAAACTTTGTTTAGCGAGATGGTAGAGATCAAAAAATAAGTACCCGAATCCTCTTCCAAAAAACCTTTTAGAACATACAGAAGAAATCAGCCACCTAATCCACAACCTCCAAACACGATCTCTAATGCAGAAACTGATGATGAAGATGAGGAGGAAGCAACATTTTCTGTTGATGAATCCCAAGATGAACAAATAGCTAAGTTAAATGGAATGTGGGATTTTATTCTTCCTATTTCTGATAGTGAAAATGAATATGAAGCATTACCTATTGGCACAAGAAGTAAAGGTCCAGTTGATCCTATACAACCAATTCAAAAACATAAACATTCAACTTCCATTGCTAAAGATAAAGTTGTTAAAAAATCCACTTCCACTTCCCCCCAAGTAATTATGTCTTCATCCAATTATCCATCTTCACCTAGAACCTTAGTAGTTTCAAATACTATTGAGTACAATATAGTTGACGATATGAAGAAAATAAAAGAAAACATTTCCGTTCATGAACTCACTAAACTCAAACAACAGCAGAAAGTTTTACTGAAAGAGTTGAATGCAGTACCTGCTTCTCCTCTTCCTGCTATTGTGGTATCCAAAGTGTTAGGTCCCTATACTACTAGTGTAACCCTTTATTGTTATTATTAAAACCCCCTTATTATATTTTTCTACCCATCTAGTCCCCATATTGTTATTATTGTGCCCCATAGAAGCCCACTATTGTTATTGTTGTTCCCCTACATTATTATTGTTATGTCAGCTCTGATTATATTATGACCCCTTAGACTCCTATATATAGAAAGGAGGTCTTGTCATTTGTATCATCCAAGAATTATTCATTTGTGTAATGTAAAGGAGGTTCCCCCTCAAAGAGTCTGATTTCTAAGGTGTTGATCTTTTGTTTCTATCTTTTTGTGCTGGTTACGTAACATTTGGTATCAGAGCTTTGGATTCTAGGGTTTCGCTGCTCCAAATAGGTCATCGTGGAATTTTTGCTATAAATTTTTCTCTACGAAGTTTCAGAAGCTAAAAGAAAAAGACATTTGAGCCTAGGATGGTCTAAACCGTGGGTCCGAATTTCGGATCTTGTCTCACTATATTTTCCGAAATATGATCTAAGGAAGTTAGGGTTTTTGCAAGCTCCCGAATTCCATCTCAAACAGGTCATCATGGCATGTTCACTATAACATTTTTTCTATGAAAGTTCAGACTCTGAAATTAAAACTCTTTTGAGCCAAACTCGTGGTGAAGCTCAGGTTCAAATTTTAGATCTTTTCTTGCTATATTTTCAGATATAGGGTCCAAGGAAGTTAGGGTTTTTGCAGGCTCCCAAATTACATCCCAAATAGGTGACGTTGTGAAAATCGTCATAACTTTCTCTCTGAGTATCATATTGACATTTCATAAGAAGTTACAGAAATAGAATGGCCTATAGTTTTCTTTTTAACAGTTTTAGGTCTCAAGGTTGAAACAGTGACATGTGGCACTTCATACAATTTCACTCTACTGAAAAAGTATGTAATCAAGTCATCTTAGGAGATTGGGCATAACTCTTTCTTGGAGAATCCAATTTCGATGAAACTAATGGAATTGGAAAGAGGACGCATAGGGCTACTGAAGGTCACAATTTCAGACCATGGAGATCTGAAATTTCAGAGATACAATAGATTCTAGATCAAGCTCCTAAAATCAAGAAAAAATGATATGAGGAAGTTTGATGGCAAGGATCTGGTATATTGGATACTACAAATGGAGCAATATTTTGATCTACATGATGTACAACTATTACAAAAGGTACATATTGCATCTTTATATTTAGAACCAAATCAATTTGTATGGTATAGAGGGCTTTGTTCTCATAAACCACTTATCACCTGGTCAATTTTCATGGACAAAATGGTAGCACATTATGAGGATACAAAGAGAAAAACCTTCTTTAGCCAATTGATAAATCTCAAACAAAAGGGTTCAATGAAAGAGCACGTTGAAGTCTTCCAAAAATTGAATATAAGGGTAAATGATATTTGAGAGAAGCAAAGGATTGATGTATTCATAGGGACTTTAACAGATAACATTCAACATGAGGTTTGTCTTTGGGAACCTAATTCATTGGAGAAGGCATTTAGGTTGGCAAGAAAAATTGAAAGGGGAATTATGGAAACAAGGAAACTTGCCACTCACAACTATACATATGGAAGTGTTTTTTCTCCTAACCTTCCACAACCTACAAGGTTTACACCACAACAATTGGAATAAAAAAGAGAAAAAGGGCTTGGTTACAGTTGTGATAGCAAATACACTAAAGGTCATAAGTGTGCTGAGAAGAAATTATTTTACATAGATTTGAAGGGGAGGAAGAAAATGATCATGAAACGTCAAAATACAAGGATATACACCAAGAACCAACCCTAGAGAAAGAAGAAATACATCTGACCATATCTTGTAAAGCATTGGGAAGAATTACCACTCCTCAAACTCTCAAGATAGAAGGACATATCAAGAAGAAAAAGGTTCAAGAAGTGAAAGATCACATAGAGCATCAATAAATGAAGCCAACCATATCTTGTAATGCAATGGAAAGAATTAACACTCCTCAAACTCTCAAGATAGAAGGACATATCAAGAAGAAAAAGGTTCAAGCAGTGAAATATCATATTGAGCATTAACAAGTTCTCCAACTTTTAAAGGATAACCCCACTTTGGTGTAGAATCGAATGAAACAACATGCAGATCAACATCATAGTGAAAGAAGTTTTGATGTAGGTGATTGGGTATTTTTATGAATACAACCATACAAAGAAATTTCCCTCAAGCAAGCTAAGAAGGATAATAAATTATCACCAAATTACTATGGTCCTTACAAGGTGCTGCAAAAGATTGGTACTATGGAATACAAATTAGAGCTTCTTGCATCTTCCTGAGTGCCCCTAGTTTTCCATGTTTCATGCTTAAAGAAGGTTATAAGTGACAATCTCCCAGTTCAAACAATATTGTTGGAACTTGATGAGGAAGGAAAAATCATATTGGAACATGAAGTAGTCACGGAAACAAGAACCTGACAGCTATGAAATCGATCACAAAGTATCTCATCAAGTGGAAGAACTTACCCGCTAAAGATTCCACATGGGAGGACGAGAATTTTATACAGAAACATCCAGAACTACTCAAGTGTTGAGGACAACACTTTTTGAAGGAGAGAGGCATGTTAGGTCCCTATACTACTAGTGTAACCCCTCATTGTTATTAGTGCAACCCCCTTATTATATTTTTGTGCCCATGTAGTCCCCATATTGTTATTATTGTGCCCCATAGAAGCCCACTACTGCTATTGTTGTACCCTTACATTATTATTGTTATGTCAGCTCTAATTATATTATGACCCCTTAGACTCCTATATATAGAAAGGAGGTCTTGTCAGTTCTAACGGAATGGGTAAACCTTTTGGTCATTCATTATTCAATTCCTCTGATGCTATTCTGATAGGTGACAAGTCTAATTCACATACCCCTCCTTTTCTTTTGATTTTTGAAATATATAATAAAAATGTACATAATTGCTTGGTATATTCAAGGGCTTCTTCGAATATCATGTCGTTTTCAATTTGTCTTAAATTAAACATGTCATCCTAGAAAACTATAGTTCACATTGTGCAACTTGATAGGACAAAATTCAAATTCATAGGAGAAATGAATTCAGTTCTTATTATATTATCTTCGAATCTTGGAGTTTGTCAAATAATTGATATACTAGTTGCTGATATCCCAGATTTCTACAGTTTAATTCTTAGTATAGATTGGTCAAAAAAACTATACGGTTATTTTTCCATTGATTGGTCTCATTTATGGCTCCCATTTAATGGAAAGCTGATTCCAATTAGAATCAACCGAGAAAAACACATGAAACATTTGGTAACAGATTTTGAAGGTGAAAATGAGGCAGTAGCATTTAATAACAACTTTCTTGGAAAATACTTTACTAAACCATTCTTTGAGAATTTTAAAGCACAAATGTCATCATTTTTGAGTAATTTTGTAACTTCTCAAATTGAAAATTTTTCACAGACAGACTTTTCCAGAGATGTAAATATGCTAGAAAAACCATTAGTTAATTCTTTATTCTGGACATTGTATTTTGATGTGTCAAAATCAAGTGAGGGTGCAGGAGAAGGTTGCATATTGATTAATCCTGAATGTGTGAAGACAATGTTGACTTGCATATTGGAATTCAAATGCATAGAGAATATTGTAGAATATGAAGCATTGGTCCAAGGTATGTACAAAGCACTTAGCCTTGATGTTAAATACCTTCAAGTTTTTTGATATCCAGAAATTGTAATTATACAAGTAAAAAACATGATGCATTTTATCTCTACACACTTGAAGCATTATCAGTCTTTGGTCCAGTCTCTCACTTCACAATTTTTAGTGTTTAACATTTTTGCTATTCCTAGGATTTAGAATGCCAACATTGACCTTCTTGCTAATGTTGCATCAAAACCGATCCCATCCGAAGGTTACAGTCTTAACAGATTTTCTGTAGAGTTAATCATTAGACCATCCATTCATAATAATATCACCAATTGGAGAGTATTTAATGATGATGAATACATTTTAAGCTTCTTAACTTCTAAAAAATCATACGATGGCCAAATAATTGATGAGGATGAACACAATGATAAATTAAAACAGAAAATTGATGATAATCCCATACCCAAATCTATAGTAAAACTTGAGGATCTCTATGATTTAAAAGACGGATTTAAAAGAGTTACTAATTCAAAACTATAGAGTTCAACTTTGAGATTTGAATTAATAGACCTTGGGACAAATCTTAAACCTTAGAACATCAATTTGGGACATGGTCTCTCGTCTAAAGAAATATTATCCTTCATTCATTTGTTTAAAAAATATAAGGATGTATTTGCTTGGAGTTATGAAGATCTCAAAGCATTTGACACTTCCATCATTCAACATGTAATCCTGATGTTATCAAATGATAAACTTGTCCAACAAAATTTAAGGAAAATTCACTCTAACTTAGAAAATCATATCAAAACTGAATTGAATAAACTCCTTAAGGCTAAAATCATTTTTCATGTTAGGTATTCAAGATGGATTTCCAACTTCGTACCTATTAAGAAGAAAAATGGTGATATTCACATTTGTATAGATTTTAGAAATCTTAATAAGGCCTGTCAAAAGGATAATTTCCCGCTACCCACTATGGAACATATTGTATGATCAGTTGCTAGTTCTAAACTTATTTCTTTCCTTGATGGTTTCTTAAGATATAATCAAATCATGGTCCACCCAGATGATAGGCTAAAGATTATTTTCAGAACTAAATGGGGAACTTATGCCTACCAAAAAATGCAATTCGGTTTTAATAGAAGTAGGGGCCACTTTCCAACGATCCATGGATATAGCTTTCAAAGGTCTGTTAAACAAAATGGTTTTTGTTTATCTGGATGACATTATTATTTATTCAAAGAACAGAAATAAACATTTGCAGGACTTAAGACAAAAATTTTAATGTTGTAGAAAATATGGGATTTCATTAAATCCAAAAAAAAAAGGGTCTTTTTTTGCTCTTAGTGAAGGGAAACTTTTAGGATTAATTGTGTCAAAAAATGGAATTTACATTGACCCTGATAGAAATTTCAAAAATTTCTCCACCATATAACAAAAAAAACATGCAATCATTTTTTGGACAGATCAATTTTGTCAAAAGGTTTGTCCCTAATTTCTCATAAATTATTTCTCCGTTATAACAAATGATTAAGAAATACACAGTTTTTAAATGGGGTCAACATGAAAAGAAAGCATTCGATTTAATAAAACATGTAACTATCAATGCTCCTTATTTAAATACTCTGAATTTCTCTAATCATTTCATCTTATATACCTTTACTTCTTCAATGTCTCATGTCAATGTTTTGACACAAATTGATAATCAGAAAATTGAAGCACCCATATCTTTTTTCAATTCAAATTTTTAGGGTGCTAAATTAAATTATTCAGAAGTAGAAAAACAAGAATTTTCTGTATATAAATCTATAAAGCATTTTATACCTTTTCTTTTTAAAAAACACACGAAAGTAGTAGTCATATCCCAGCAGTGAGGCAATTACTAATGCAGAAAGAATTAGGAGAAAAGAGAGAGTAACAACTCTGTAGGAGTACGATATTGAAATTAAACTAGCCAAAAATTTTAGAGGGCAAGGTTTTTGCAAGCTTCTTACAAGAGAATCCAACGTACCAACTGAAGAGGACACAAGTAACAATGAACACATTTCTGAGGTAAGTGTAATTAATTATGAGTCTAAATACACTGATTTAATTTTTTATTTGAAAAATGGATATGCTCCTCCCAAACTCAATCATAAAAGAAAAAGAGATTTATGATTAAATGCAAATCATTATGAGATTGTTGATAACGTGTTATTTAGGAGAAACTATGTTTCCATATTGTTAATATGCCTTGAATAGTTTGAAGCACAAACAGTTTTGTAGGAACTTCATGATGGACCAGCAAGTGGACACCTTGGAGGAGATACTACTGCACACAAAATCTTACATGTTGGATACTACAGGCCCACTCTCTTCAAAGATACTCACGCATACATAAGGAAATGCAAAACATGCCAAAATACTTCTGGAGGACAACGAAAACCAACCTTGTCTCTGCAGCCAATCAACATCGAACAACCTTTCAAACAATGGGGATTGGATATCATAGGTGAGATCGTTCCTCACTCTTATAAACAACATAGATATATTATGACTACTATAGATTACTTCACTAAGTGGGTGCAATAAATTCCGCTAAAATTAGTCAATTCTGAATCTTTTATTAAATTTATTGATCAATTTATCATTACAAGATTTGGTTTACCTTCTGCACTTATATTTGATAATGCATCTTATTTTTCAAGTACCAATATGATTGAATTTGAAATTAGGAGAGTATTTAAACTAAAATATTCTGCTATTTCCTATCCCCATGGAAACGGTTTGGCAGAATGCACTAATAAAAATATCCTTGGAATAATCAAAAGAATTGTTGATCAAAATCAAAGAAACTAGCACAAAGCTTTAATATTTGCTCTATGGGCTGATAGGATAACTCAGAAAGCATCTATAGGAATTTCTCCATTCAACTTAGTATATGGGAAGGAAACCATCATTCCTGTTAGTTCCAGTCTTCGCAGCCTGTCACCAGGGATCAATATGAGCTCTTACTATTTTTGGTTTTGGTCAGATTTTTTGCACATGATATTCAGCAAAAAAAACATGTCATAAGTGTGTTCATTAGAAGCAACTCAAAAATATCTTTCCAATAGTATATCACACTCCCATAACCAGCTCCCGGATTAGAATATATGATTGAAATGAATGATTGATTCTTGGTTATGCATGTCTTGAGGTCAGTGACTGCACACAGGGACAAGTTTACAAAAAAATCAGTTTGGAAAGGAATTTTACAAAATTGGAAGCGGCTTTTGTCCATAACATTCCATATAACAAAAACCTCTTTCATTTTATTCACAGGTGTCATGAATTGGGATATGTGACTAGATCTTTATAGCTCATTTTCACAGTTTTAAATTTTTAATGATTTTCTGTTTTAGAGATTATTTTGTGGCACAGATCACGAGCAACTAGAAACAAATTTCCATAATTTGAGAGAGGTTTTTCTCCAACATGACCTTATCTACAAAAACCTCTTTTAGTTTTGTAACCGGTGCTATGGTTTAGGATATACGAATTCATCTTCAACACCTATTTTTAGAAATTCGGTCCAAGTTTAATGTAACTGATTCTATTTTGAAAAAAATGGTTGAGCTCAATTCCCTTAGTAAAAGGATGATAAAATGTATATATTTTATAAATTTCATAGTGTAGAGGTTGGATTTTGGCAGCAAAGAAGCATTTGGACTGTGTAAAGTTTTATTGAATATCATAATAAAGCAGTTTTTGCCCTTTAGGCCTAGGATTCATCATGGTGCTTAAATGTTCAGTATGTTTTTTCTCCTGTAATTAACTTACACATTATGTTTTTCTCCTTTTTTTAAGCATTATCTAAGTGATATGTTAGGAATTCATCCATAATGATGCTCCTTTCATGATGATTTTGCTGTTAGTTGTAATGGTAGTTTTAGTAGAATTCATCCGTTGTTAGATGCTTTGTTAAGCAACCTCATTATTATCTTTCATTTAAAGTTGTTGCTGCAGATCCATCCTTTGTTTGATGCCTACAGGGTAGCAGGATTTCTCCCTTATACTTATCACATTTACAAACTCCACTTGGTTGAACATGACACTTAATTTTCCCCAGGTTTGCTGGCAGAAACTGACATTGATGCCATAATCCAAATTAGCCTTTCTCTTGCTGTTTCGACCCAAAACAAAAATCAATCAAAAACCCTAGAGCTACTATACCTAGCCTAAAATCCATATTTGATTTGGTCATCTTAACTTAAATTCACAAGGAGAGAGCCCTCTCCCGACCTGATAGGGCTAGCTACCAGGTTAAGCTTGGTTTGTGGTTATCCTAGGATTGCCTCCCTTCATCCTGAGGTCAATATAGGCTCTAACATAGTGGTGACTCCATTGGGGAAGAGGTGATAGATCTTCTCCGGGAAAGATCATTCAAGTTGCAGATCTGATTGCTGATGGTGGACAGTAGTCAGACACATATGAAGGCTGAAATCATATACCTGATGACTCCAATGTTCAAGATCCTAAGCTTTGACTTCACTACCAAAGAATCTAGTTTTTAGAACGTTGATGGTAACCACTGATGACATGGTATGTGGAAAATCCATTATCTAGTGAAATGTTATTGATTTTAAGGGATGAGATAGCAAAATTTCAGATTGATCAAAGTTTTTTAACATCATTGTTTCTTAGCTTGAAATCCAGCCGACTCACACTTGAGAATAAATATTGTTTTCTTGGCTTAGTGGTTGAAGGATTGGAAAATGAAATTGAATTATTGGATGTTCAAATTAAATCACTTGAATTCCAAGACCCAAAACAATTCTTGGAAACACTCCCTCTTCCCAAAGAAGAAAAGATAAGGCTGCCCTTGGATGGTTGGATTGAAGGATGTTATGATTTACAGTGAGGATGTCCCAATCTCCAGCCAAAAGCATATGTTAATGAGCTGGGGAAATAGATAGAATCTAGTTACTATGATCCCATAGTAGCATATATGGAATATATTTTTAAGTTGAAAGAAAAACTAGGTTGCCTTTTACAGAGCCAGAGGTACTATGGGTATATATTGCTGGAAGAATTTCCAGTTGTGTCCTTGTTCAAGCATTTCCAAGAAGATTCTTTGTCACAATTACTTGAATGGTTGATATGGAATTACAACATCACTTGATCCATTGATTTTGCAGCAAAATAGGTTAGATTTGTACATAAATAAGCTACCTGAGGCAACATTTCAGTTTTTGATATTTGTTTATGTACAGGTTGTAGTATGTATATGTTTTTGGATTGGTATGAGTTCTTTTGGGTTTGCAGTTGTTTGACCGTATTTCCCAATGGATGAGGCACTTGGTATACGGTGTTCTTGACACCTCCAAGGAGTTTCCATCCCCAATAAGGCCGATGTTAGTTCCAATCTTTGCAGCCTGTCACTGGGGATCAATATGAGCTCTTACTATTTTTGGTTTTGGTCAGATTTTTTGCACATGATATTCAGAAAAAAGGAAAAAAAACAAAAAACAAAAAACAAAAAACAAAAAACAAAAAACAAAAAACAAAAAAGAAACAAAACAAAACAAAACAAAACAACAAAACAAAAAACAAAAAAAAACAAAAAACAAACATGTCACAAGTGTGTTCATCAGGAGTAGATCAGAAAGATATTTCCAATGGTATATCACACTCCCGTAATCGACTCCTGAATTAGAAGATATGATCGAAATGAATGATTGATTCTTAGTTATGCATGTTTTGAGGTCAGTCGCTGCACATAGGGACAAGTTTACAACAAAATCAGTTTGGACAGGAATTTTAAAAAGTGGAAGAGAATTTTTTCCATCACATGCCATATAACAAAAACCTCTTTCATTTTATTCACAGGTATCATGAATTGGGATATGTGACTAGATCTTTATAGCTCATTTTCACAGTTTTAAATTTTTAATGATTTTCTGTTTTAGAGATGATTTTGTGGCACATATTACGAGCACCTGGAAACGAATTTCCAAAATCTGAGAGAGGTTTTTCTCCAACACGGCCTTTTCTACAAAAACCTCTTTCAGTTTTGTAAAAAGTGATATGGTTTAGGAGATACGAGTTCCTCTTCAACACCTATTTTTAGAAATTCAGTCCAAATTTAATGTAACTAATTCTATTTTGAAGAAAATGGTTGAGCTCAATTCCCTTAGTACAAGGATGAGAAAATGTATATATTTTATGAATTTCATAGTGTAGAGGTTGGATTTTGGTAGTAAAGAATCATTTGGACTATGTAAAGTTTTATTGAATATCATAATAAAGCAGTTTTTGCCCTTTAGGCCTGGGATTCTTCACGATGCTTAAATGTTTAGTATGTTTTTTCTCCTATAATTCGTTTACACATTATGTTTTTCTCCTTTGTTTCAACATTATCTAAGTGATATGTTAGGAATTCATCCATAATGATGCTCCTTTCATGATGATTTTGCTGTTAGTTGTAGTGGTAGTTTTAGCAGAATTCATCTGTTGTTAGATGCTCTGTTGAGAAACCTCATTATTCTCTTTCATCTAAGGGTTTCTCCCTTATACTTCTCACATTTACAATCTTCACTTGGCTGAATATGACACTTAATTTTCCCTAGGTTTGTTGGCAGAAATTGACATTGATGCTATAATCCAAATCATCCTTTCTCTTTCTGTTTTGACCCAAAACAAAAATCAATCAAAAACCCTAGAGCTACTATACCTAGCCTAAAACCCATATTTGATTCAGTCATCTTGACTGAAATTCACAAGGAGAGAGCCCTCTCCCGGCTTGGTAGGGCTAGCTACCAATTTAAGCTTGGTTTGTGGTTATCCTAGGATTGCCTCCCTTCAGCCTGAGGTTGATCTAGGCTCTAACAATTCCATCACATTTAGTTTTTCCTTCATTAGCCCTAGCCAAATTTATTGAAGAAACACATTTTTCTTCCTTGCAATTAAGAAATTCACAAATCCTAAAACTAGAAGAAGAAAGGGAAAAGGCCAAACTCACACGCACCAAACATCAGCAGATGGTGAAAGATTCTTTTGATGCAAGTTTAATCACACAAATACCCTTCCAATTTGGAGATATAGTTCTCAAGTGGGACAACGCACACGAAGAAAAACGGAAACATACCAAATTTTAGAAATTATGGCTTGGTCCATTTCAGATTGTTGAATAGATAAGCCCATCTACATTTATACTTCAATATTTATCAGGAAAGAGAGATTCTCTTCCTGTAAATGGGCTCATCTTAAAGAAATTATTTTCTTAAAAAACAATTAACGAAAAAAACAAATCACTTCCATTGTACATCCCGCTGCAATTTATTTTTCCTTCGCAATTTTTTTTTTAATAAAAATGTTAAATAGTACTCTATTGACTTTCCAAACATCTCTCGAAGTTATTTTTCATTTTTTCATTTTGAAGGTAGGAATTTTTAAAGAAGTGGTTACCAAAATTGAAAACTAGATAAAAATTTTATAACTCTGAAATTTTTCTATTAAGTTGTGAAATCTTTTAAAAACCTCAAAAATTATATCCTTTTACTCTAGTTTCAATAAAAAAAGGTTATCCTTAAAAAGTAAACGTTGGCTTACGACTAAAGCACTTTCAACTTGGATTTGTCATCCAAAACTCTTAAGGAGTCAATGATCCTCCCCATCCATTAAAAAGAGAATTTTTAGAGTGTAATTCTGAAATATAATAAATCTAAAAAGATGAGAGGTCTCATCACGAGCCTGCTTACCATGATCATAGGGAAACAATTAAACTGAAATTACCATATTGAATACCAAATTAGGGTAATGGCTTATGATTTTTCAATAGGACAAGGGGTCTCATCACGAGCCAACTTGTTCAGTTTGATTATTACCAGTGAATGACACTATCGTTATCTGGCCACCAAACTAGGATAATGGATTTTTATCATCAGTTAAAACAAAAAAGAAAAGAAAAGAAAAGAAAAATAAACTTACCTCTAATTATTGCACTATTAAATGGATGGGACACTGGATTGTTGTTGGTTAAAAGGTAACCTTGTCGAGGTGATGAACACTTGCTGCCAGCAATGGCTCTACCTATGACAAACGAGTACACTACAAACCAAGTCATAAAAGGCCCCCTACTTTATTTTTATAAACTTATTAATGATTGATACAAGTAAATAGGTGTTTTTCATTCACAAAAGGTTTTTAAAAGAAATTGCAATTTAATGAGTTTTATAGTAAGAGTAATTTTATTTATCTAAATGTTTCAAAAAGTAGTTTCCACTTCCTAAATTATTTTTACTAAATCTTTGAAGGAATTCATCATTTATCATAGATAATTGGTTCTTCGAATGAATCATCAATTTTTGTACTATTCAACAACCCCCATTTTAATATATTATAAATTTCCTATGAAAGTTATTATATTAAAATAGGGACCCTTTAATTTTATAAAAGTCTTTGATTTTATTTTTTTTTTTAAACCAAAAATTAAAAAATAGAAAACCAACATAAAAAATTGTTAATAAAATCCCATAACCAAAATTTAATACTTAAGCTTTTTAATTAAAACCCAAGTATTAAACCTTGATTATCCAAAAACCAAATTTTAAAATAGCCCCCAAGACCAAAACTATACTTAGGCTTCAAAAAACATTAAGTATTAAATAATAATGGGTTATTTAAATAATCGGAGTTTTTTTTAAATTCCCGAAGGTCAAAATATTTATAAACTCTGACTCACTACTTCCTCACATCGCAAAAGTTCCATAAGGCAAAGACCCCTCTGCCAACTCCATTGTGATTGCGATATCACCCTGGACCTGACAGGAAAATTAATCGTAATTCATAAAATCCCACACCCACGGCTATCACAAATCCAAAAATGTCATGCCTCCTACCTCATGCCGATTGTGATATGCGATATCGCCGGACCCGACAGGATTATACAATGCAATCAATAAATCCCCGTGTCTATGACTATCTCAAAATTTCTAAAAAACTCAAGTCCTCCACACCACCAATTGCAATATGTGATAAAACCGGACCCGACGGGGTCATACACTCCATTTAACAAACCCCACGTTTTTGCAATCGCAAAAGTCTAAAGGTTCTACCCCGCTACGTACCACCAATTGTGATTGCAATATAAGGATTGGACCTGACACATAATTTAAAAGTTATCTATAACATTTTGCATCCGGGTCCTTCACAACTTTCATAGTCCTACCCATTCCTTTGCCTCCGCTCAGAACGCCAATTGTGATAATACGAAAATCCAAACTTATCTTGTAAAAATAAATGACTCAGATCTAATCTGCCCGAATTAATGATAAAGAATATTTCGGACCCCCTCTGCACTCAATTTTAAGTTTCTCCAAGAGGGGGGGTCCAAAAAGTGGTTTTTCCGTCTAGCCCTATATCTACGTGTCACTCCTTTGTTCTTTCAGACTACCCTCTTCAGAAACTACTTACCACTTTGAACATCCTCCAAAAAAACGGCTAAGCCTCCCCTTTTCATCAAAGTCTGTTTTGGGATTTATTATGCTCTACATTTTTATCTCAATTTCCTGAAAAATGTGATTTGTTTCAAATGAAACTCGCTTATCAGTCCCATTTATTTTTAGCTTATTGATTCTTGTTTTCCATGTTTAGGTTCATGACAAAAGAGGATAGTTGTGCTGATAAGTGGAAGTTTAGTTAAAATAGACGGACAAACATCCGAATAATCCAATGGAACAAACAAAGTCGATGTAGACAACAAATCACATCCAAAAATTCCTACCAAAAATCTTTTTTCCTTTAATCGTTATTGAAGGGATCTGTTTAAATTCCCTCAACGCTTTGTACAATACATTTAGTTGTTTTTCTACTATTCGAGCTTGCTTGTTGTATGAAATTAAGGTCTTTAATTTTAGGAAGGAAGGTTTATGAAAGCTCACACTATTGTACTTTCATACTTTTCTCAATAGAACGACTCAAACATGGTTTTAGGAATTTTCATAAAGAATTTTGAGAAGTTGCATTTCTGTACTCCTGAAATCATCTTTGTGAGAAGGACTAAACTATTGTTATTTCTTTTATGAAATAAGCAACGTGCATCTGGTATTTCTATCTTTGTACCTATGTTTTGTTCATAAATAAATAGTGAAATTATCTTTTCAAATTGCTTATTACATGGTATTTAAAGAGCAGTGCTACATGTATCCATTTTTGATCATGATGCCATTGATAGTTTTAAATACATGTTAAGAAATTTTCTTT
Organism: Pinus tabuliformis; assembly: GCA_031772625.1. Taxonomy (NCBI): domain Eukaryota; kingdom Viridiplantae; phylum Streptophyta; class Pinopsida; order Pinales; family Pinaceae; genus Pinus; species Pinus tabuliformis. Next base: position 1,277,425,826 of record CM062805.1, read on the forward strand.
GATATTCTAAATGTGCTATGAGTTATACACATTATTTTGATTAACTATTTAATCAAAATAATCATCTTGAAATTTTTCATTTCCATTGGTGTTTGAGAAATCTATATTGTCATTTACTAAGGAAAATCATTATAGATCGCATCTAGATAAATGTTAAACAATCCTAGGTTATGGAGTAGATTAATGCATATGTTTTCCATTTGATTCATTATTGCAAATCCATCTATTTCACTCCACTATAATCATTACACGCTCATTCAATCACCTTTCATTGGGAAATTGGTCAGTTGGAGCCACTACCTAAACGAAAAAGGAGTTGTCTTAAGGTCCGGACTGGGTGGTTTTCCCACGTGTTGATGCAACAATTTTTGGGGCCTCAACAGGAGGATGGTATTCCACCATCCACATGGGACCGATATAATTCTCTAATCTTTTTTCTCTGAAGGTGAGGTTCATGTGCAATGATTCTCTAATACAGACTCCACCTAATGCTTTAGGAATGCATTTTTTTTTCTAGTTGAACAAATGGAACTTTTTTATGTTCGACTTCCCTCCTTACCACATGAAATTATATATTTCCTGGGCTATTATATATTAGACTCCCATTACCATCGACAAGGTGGAGAACTGGAATATTGGAAGGCAGGAGAGGATAGATTGGAACAAAATCATTCTTCCTATAGGGTTTAACCATTGCACCTCTCGTCGAGTAAATTACAATTTGAATTATCAAAAATCAATAGCCATGAGGGGGTGGAAATAGCATTTAAGACATATTGTAATTCCAACGTATTAAAAATTTGACCAAGATTCTCTATATCTAATGCCTAGCACCCTTATAATGCGATGTGATAGTTCTTACCCACATTCCAGGTGTACAAGTGTCTTTTCCCTTCATTCAACAATCATCTCAAAATGATAAGGAAGTTTTCTATGATCTTCTTGAAACTCGTTTTTATGATTATGGATGCCCCTCCAAAAAAAATAGTATGATCAACAAATATCACATGATTTATACTCTTGACCCCTGTGATCAATCGAATGCCCTACAGTTGATGGTAATTTTTCTCTACTTCTAATTTCCATATTAAAGCATCTACCATCATGATATATAAGAAGGGAGGAAGAGGGAGGCCTTGGCATATCCCTCTCGAGGATTTGAAGAACCCCAAGGTTCTACTATTGATAAGAAGATATATCTAGGGGCCTTTAATGCATGTAGACACCTAACTAATGAACTTACAGCATAAACCCAATCTCCACAAAATTGCATACAGGAAAGAGTGTTGAACCCTATTATAGGCATTTTACATATCAAGTTTGATGGAATTCATTTATCCCCACAGGATAATTTTCTAGAATGGATGACCTCTTTGACCAAAAACACATTACCCATGATCTATATACTTCCAACAAACCCTTCTTGGTTGTTGTAGATAATTCGAGGAAGCACTAGATTGAGTCTAAGAGTTATTACTTTAGGGATGATTTTATATGACATATTAAATAAAGAGATTGATATCAAATGAGAGAAGTAGGAGAGGCTACCTCTTTAGAGATCAGTGCTAAAAAGGAATATTTCACTCCATATCCCAACCTTGTGTTCCTAATGGATTCCACTAACCTACAAAGAACATATTTTATAATATGCCAACATTTATGATAGAAATCGCCGGTGAAGCCATCTAGTCCTGGAGCCTTTTCTAGTTTGAATGACCAAACAAATTTTTTGACCTCTTCTTTAGTGATCAGACCCATAAACAGTGTTGATTTCTTCCCCTATGATTTTGGGAATATGATGCGAAAATTTCTCCATATCTAGCTTCGTGCCTTCCCCTATTTTTCTACATAAATTTTCAAAATGTTGGAAGGTGGCCTCCTTAGTTTCCTCCAGAGAGGTTAAATTATTCCCTTTGAAAATGATAACATTAACTCTTTTATTCCACTCATGCGTTTTGGATTTTTGGTGGAAGTATTTCTTGTTCTAATCACTTGCATTCAACTAAAGGCTCCTTGATTTTAACCTCCACACTTATTCTTCCTCTCTGATGAGTTTGCGGAGTTGGACAAAAAACTCTTTTTCCTTTTTTAGAAGGTCATCTAAAACCTCCACTCATTCTAGTTAATAGAAAATCTCCTCCAACTCATTTCTATATGACATTAGAGAAATTTTGAGGTCGAAAATGAGCTTCCTAAGGATTATTATAAAATAATATCGGAAATAATAAAATAAGATTATATTACCTCATCAAGTTTTGGAGTGAAAAAATAAAAAAACTACTTTTTCAACTCGTATTTTCAACTTATCTCCTTATGATTTTACTCAAATTTCGTGTGGGAGCACTCGTTGGATGAAAAAAATTATTTTTCATCCAAGGAGTACCCATGTTTCATACTTTTTATGGACCCTATTACACAAAATATGTGAAATACATAATAATAATAATAATAATAATAATAATAATAATAATAATAATAATAATAATAATAATAAAATTGTGATTGCATTCACGTTTTTCATATATTTCACATTTTTCATATAGTAGGGTCCATCAAAAGTATGCAACACGGGTACTCCTCAGATGAAAAATTAATTCCACATCCAACTATTTATCCTCCTCAAAATTTGTGTAAAATCCTAGGGAGATAAGTTGAAAATATGAGTTGAAAAAGTAGTTTCTTTTTTTTTTATCTTTTTACCTTTTTGCTCCAAATATGGTGAATCATCCCCCATGGATGACATAATCATATTGAATCCTATTGGTCCTTATAAATTTTATTTTTGTTGTACATTTTTGTTTTAAATTCCATTTTTTATCTCAAAATTTCTCTAATGATCCACAATTGCTCTTTTTGCCTCTTGATGCCTTTTAACCTAGTCCTTCGGGTCTTCCTTTAGGGATTTGATCTTCCTCTCCCAAATAAAAGATGGTGACCCTTCGATCCAAACATACCACACCTTGGAGAAACACTCCATAAACCCTAGCTCAGACATCCATAGAGGATTGAATCTAAAGGGGAAAGGGCCTAAGTTGTATGAAGGCTAGATCTACAGTGAAATGAGATTGTGGCATGAGCCACCCTTAGCCAAATGAGAAGATATAATGGATATGATCTGCTCCAATAGATAACTACTGACCAAAAATCTATCAAGTATAACTACTATGTACCCTATCCTCAACCACATGTTGCTCTAATTGAACTTGGAATTGGAAGGCTTGATATCAAGGAGATCCCAACTAGAGATGAAGTCCTCCATGTTCTCGTGAAAGGGATCCCTGATTCTTGAGCCTCCTTTTTCTCCCATAGGTGGATTATTGTGTTAAAATCACCATCAATGACGCATCTTATTCTTGGAAGAACCTCTTTGATGGTCATGAGTGAGGCCCAAAAATGTGGCTTTTTCGAGTAAGCTATGGGCATGTAAACAATGATCACGTTGCACACTATTTTGTTGGGAAGGTGCAAGAGACTTAATTTAGCCATTTTTTCCTTTTATTCTTTTATCAAACTAAACACTCCGGGAAACCATAGAGCACATAAACCTCTATATTCTCCCTTATATCTAATGGTAGAGGAAAAATATTCCTGTCTAAACTGATCTGCGTTTTTCTAGGGCTTCTTGGTCCCCTAGTTTCGTCTCCTAGAGCAGGAGAAGGTGGGGATTTACTAATTTGATTAGGCTTCTAATATAAACTTATCTCTTATCACTTCCCCATCCCCTACAATTCTGGGATACCACATTCATTATTTATTGAATTCTTTTGTCCTCCCACCTAACTGAGTACCTATTATACTTTTCTCTTAATCAATTCAATTATTAATTAACTAATGAATTCACAATATTTCTTAATTTCAAAAGGGTTCAAGAAATATTATGGGTTCTTGGTTTCTCCTAATTCATCTCTAACATTTAAAAGGTATGTTCTCATTACATTAATTAAAATGTATTAAAATTTTCATATCAAAATTTATGTAAAATTACTATAAAAAGGGTACATTTCGAATAACATTTATTCAAGCCAAATTTATAGTAAAGTTGTAGATATAATTATTTTCATTCTTCTTTCATTTGATAACTAAATGATAAATACACATTTCAGAGTGTTTATATTCATTGAATGATTTTAACAAAATGAAAAGTAAAATTGTATTGAGCATGCACAAGCCTAAACTAATGATGCAAAAGTTTTGATTATTCCCTTTATCCCAAGAATGTTTAAGGGGTTTGTGTTATTGGAAATATGTTGTCATTGATGTCAAGAAGTGGCAACAGGAGGGAAAAGTGTTAAATAAATGCCTCAAGGAGCAGGTTCTACGCACACAAGAAGGGAAAAATATCAGAATTAGTGAGCTAGTTTTAGAGCATCAGACCATCTAAGATGTAGTTGTAACCCGCCCTGATGGAAATTTCTTTGAAAATACTTTCCAATGCCATATATGGAAGTCCTGCAAAGGCTTACTACACCAGAAGATAGAGCTAGTCATAATTTGGCTACCCTAAGGCCTTCATAGCATAATTAGGTGGTTGGATTCTTTGACACACAACCAAAGTTGGCACAAGTGCCAAAATTGGCACCAAGACCAGCAGAACCTCTAAGCGAGAGCTTTGGAAAGATGTGGCAATAGTAGGTTGGACTACAGGCGGAGCCCACCTCGTGGGTTCACCCCAAATGTTGACTAACAATGCCCAAGTCTAAGCGATTGGGCAGTAGTCGCCAGGACACGACAGCTAAGTGTTGTCTAATGGCGAGTGAGGAATGGATCCCATGGTAGATGCTAGCCCGGCGGAGGCAACCTTGATGGTTTAGACTGAAATTTTCTTTGAGTGTACATGACTAAGTGCCAGGAGGATAGCATCGAGCTATGTGGTGCCTTCCCAATGGCATTGGATACAACCCTTTAAACGAGCTTTGTGGTCACGAGAAGTGGTTTCGATCACAGGTGATCACGTAGATCAATAGAGGAGATCCACTCTCATCACACTCCTCCAAAACCACAATCTGCTTAGGAGTGGTGTCGAGGGAAAAAGGTTTGAACCCGACTGTTTTTGAGAAAAATAAATTATAAATGAAAATGGTTGCAAAACAGGGCTTAGAGGACCTTCTCTCTCCTCTTTGACAATAAGACAAGTGGCAGCATATGACTGGCCTAGATGGAAGAAAAATATGATGTCAGCAAAACCAATAGGAGCGTGACATGTGGCAGGTGGATTCAACATTTTTTGGCACTCAAGTGGCCCTTTTCTAGGTGACACATGTCACCACTCACAGACCAACGCATGGCAGGAGTGGCATTATCCCAGCACGATGAGTCTGGGAGATTTAAAATAGTGCACAAGAGGTACTGCTAGGTGGTGGGTGTTAGGACATGTCGATAGATGAATAAGCCTATAAATTTGTTCCATTGGCTTTTTTTGTAGTGAGAGGACCCCATGGGACAGCTCATCCTGTAAGGTAGAGTCAAGCGGGTTTATTATAGTGCACACAATCAAAGTGTCAGGATAGTAGGGGCATTAGGCTAAGCGCCTGCACATGGCCCTATGCCATAGGTAGGAATCGGGGGCATGGAAGATAGAAAGAGTCACAAAGGCTCTTGTAGTGGCTAAGTGACATCTCCTTGTTTGCTTCACATAGAAGCATGACCAACATCACAGAGTTGTTAACAAAAGAAAAAGGCTCCAAACATGACCTAAAAGGGCTTAGCGCCGAGGGCCTAATCCTATGGTCGGGAGACCCGATATTATGGTGAAAAAATAGGTAAGAGGTCGAGAGAAAAGGGGCTTAAAGGAAGAAATATGGAACAATAATTTTTGGTAGTGAAATTTGGCAGTTAAGATAACTTAATTTCCGATAAAAATCATAGGTGCCCTACTAAATCCTGTAAAAACCCAAAATGCAAAAAATAAGCAAGGAAACTTAGTTCAAGTTGTAGAAAAAAATAGTTAAGGTCGGTTTAACTTGGAGAAGCCCAAAAATGTATATCAAGGCTGAGAACTTGTAAAGAAAAGTAAGAGGACAAAAGTGAACAACACAAAGGAAAACAAAATAAGGCTTCATGCACAAATTAAAAAATAAACAAAGCCAAAGTTAGCAAAAAGAAAAATCTATAAAAGCAGGCCTAATCAGGTAGGATATACACAGATTTTTTGAGACAAAGATTCTGGTGCAATGAGGTGTTCGTATGGTTTTTTTATTAGTATTTAGAAATTGTTGAAGGTGTTGGTGACTGAGACTTAATTGTTTTTGAAAGCAGAGAAGGCGATCATTGATCCTAGTATGAAAATGAATTAAAGATGGAACAATGAGTGTCTAAATTAAGTTGTAGATTATTGATTATGGTTTTGTGCTCCTTCCAGTGGGTGTTGGGGAATATTTGGAATTGTAGCTCCATTTAGTTGTAGCTAATAAATCAGGAAGTTGTAGCTCCATGTTGGTTGTAGGAACAACAAGTTGTAGCTTTTCCTATGAATGAATTGAAAATAGATTCTGAATGTTACTTGTTCTTATGTGTTCCATTTTGATTCTTGAAATTAATCTATGTTATATTTATTTAATTTATTTCTAAAGTATTTAATTATGTGCACAGAGTAAAATAAAGTTTTAATTTGGTAAAATTCGTACACTATTGATTCATTGCCTCTCTCAACAGTGCCTTGGTCTCCAACAATTGGTATCAGAGAAGGATACTTCTGATCAATCTAATAGCTGGAATAAATATCAATGACCATGGAAAAGCAAGAAATAGGTTTTACCAATAAGGCACCTATGTTCAATGGAACAAACTCTGTATTCTGGAAAGTGAGGATGAAGACCTACATTCAACCACTTGGAGATAATGTGTGGTATTCTTTGGAATAAGAATATCCAAGACCTCTAGCAGTGGTAACCAAAGATCAAAAGTTGGAGTTCACATGTAATGTTAAAGAAATGCATGCCTTGCTTGCTAGCCTACCATAATCAAAACTTTTCAAATTAATGGATTACACATTCGCCAAAGCAATCTAGGACAAGATGAGAAACTGCTATGAAAGAGACAACAAGGTAAATGAATATAAACTCTAAGGTTTTAGGATCCAATTTGAATCATTGATCATGCATGATAAAGAAGATATTGCATAGTATTTTTTAAGTGTTGATGAAATTGTGAACACTATAAGAGGGCTTGATGAGAAGTTAGATGAAGATGTGGTAGTTGAAAAGATGTTGAGATCTCTTCCTGAGAGGTTTAATCCCAAGGTCTCGTCCATGAAATAAATGGCCAATCTAGGAACTCTTACCTTAGATCAACTCCTTGGAACACTCACTACCTATGAGATGAGGATTTCTAAAGGTAAGTTTACAGCCAAAGAATCAACCTTCCAAGAAAAAAATAAGTCCAGGGATGAGCATAATGACTCATGTTGTGATTCAAAGGAAGAAGAAGCCAACTTTGTGAGGAATCTTAAGTGAGGATCGGTAAATTATAAAGGTAAGTTACCATTTAAATGCTTTAAGTATAGAAAAGTTGGCCATTATGCATCAAAGTATCTTGAAAAGAAGAAGAAAGACTATGATCCAAAAGAAAGATTCAAGAAGGTTCAAAAGGACAGAAAGAAGGCTAAGAAGAGAGGCTTATATGTTCAAGAAGAGAGCTCCTCTAATAGTGAGCCCAACCAATCCTCATATGAAGACAAAAATGATGAAATCTCTAAGGAATTTATCATTATGGCCATAGAAAACATAAAAGTGGAGGAAATCTCTGATGATGAAGAAGGAGAAGTTGATTTTGAAGGATAGATGGTAATTGCACTTGAGAAAATAAAGAGGTTGAGAAAGTAAAACAAAACCCAAAAGGAATCTCTGACGAAAGAGAAGGTTAAGGAAGTAGAGCCATTATTCTTGCAAATAGAAGAATGTAAGAAGATATAAGAAACCTTAAAATAACAATTGAATGAAAAGGCTCAGATATATGAGAAGCTAGAGGGGAAATTGTATTGCTAAAGAAGGAGTTGGAGAAGACTAAAATGAAACTCAGTTTCAACCAAAAATTTGGAAAAGGGACTGAATATTTAAATGAGATATTGGAAGCCTAGAGACCCTCCTTATATCGAACTAGTCTATGTTATGAAACTTAGTCTGGCACAACAACAAAGCTTGAAGGAAAAAGAGAAATTATGATCTAAGTTATATCATTATATTTTCTTCCATCCATTTCGATGCATTTGGAGTGGAAAAAGTGGAGAAATCATCTCACAAGACCATTTTTGACGAAAGGACCCAGTTTGGCGAAACGAGGTCTGAAACCTTCTGGGATCGTTTTGAGGCATCAAATGATTTTTTTTGGGGGGTAAAATTTGTTTGCTTTAGTCCCACACCTATTCATGCTATTATAAACATAGATACCTTTCCAACAGTGTAAGAAGCACGTCAATCGAAGTCTGTATGCAAAAGTTATGCCACTCAGAAGTTGACCTTCCTGTTTTCACACCTATAGTTCGAGACGATGTCGCCTCAGCCCCCATTATTCATGGAAAAGGTGCTAGACACATGTTTTTGATGTAAAAGACTCTATAAGAGGCTATTTTGTAACTCTATTTAAGATTTGATGTAGTTAAACTTAACCACTAGTAGGTTATTGGGTTGTGTTATAACCAGGCCACTAGGAGGAAGATGCATTCCATTCTTTCGAGAGAATTTTTTTCCGTAGCTAACCAAAGATAGCCAGGAGAGATAGGAGATAGAGAAAACATAGAGGATTTGTGCACTATTCCAGCCCACGAGCCACATGCATTACTTCTTTGTATCTTCAGCCATATTTTGAGACAAAGAAAGAGAGTGAAGTAGCCTCACCTTCCAGCTGGGTTTTCTCCCGAAAGGGTTTCCCTGAGAGCTTATCTTGTGTCTTATGTGTGTGTGAGATGATTTTTTCATCCTCTACTTTTCTGCATAATTTCCATTCGAATGTGTGCACTAATTACAATAAATCTACAGATCTAAAAATTAAATAAAACTGTAATATTGTAAAATTTGAGTATTTTAATATATTATTATCAGATATGTTGTGATGAACAGTCCTATGGAGCATCAACGATAGTTTACAGATAATTTGGTATTAGATCTAGGTTTCTTTGGGTATTTGTGCATATTTTTAGAGGATTTAGGTCGCTGGGGTTGAAAATTGTAAAACCCTAATCACGACCGACAAATATGTAAACGAATCTCGTGATCCGGTAGAGGTGAGGGTTTCGTGGCTCAAAAATTAAGTCGCGGATATAAAATACAATGTAAAACCTCCTCATGGTAGCCGTAAGCAATACGATGTGGATATTTGGAGAAGATGCGGGTTCAAGTGAAGAGGAAAAATTAGAAGGGGGATCCAGAGATCGGGATGACACGGAGAACCAACCAAAAAAAGAACTTGGAATTCAACCCAATTCGAGTGTTTTGAATCAATCCCTATTCAAAATGGAAGAAAAAGTTGATATAAAGTCATACCATGGGGAGATCAATGCTCTGAAGTTGAACCACTAGTTGCAGTAACTGGAAGTTTATTTCATCATCCATTAGATCAGGGAAGGGAAAAAGTTCTCATTCGTGTGACCGAAATTAGAGGGCCATGCAATGCCTTGGTGGGAGAGCCACGCGGAAACATTGAGGTTGGAGGGAGAACCTCCAGTGACTAAGTGGGAGGATTTCAAAACCCTCATCAACTCACAATTTTATCCCATTGGGTACATAGAGGACTAGTAGATCTGATGCCATTACTTTAGGCAAAAGCCGAACCAAAGCGTGCAGAATTACACCACAGAATTCATAAATATGGCTATAATGGTGGGCATCTCTCCAAAGAACCCATATGTACTCCTCAATTATTTTGGGGTTCTGCACTGGCATCTGCGTGAACAAGTGATGTCGTTCAAGCCTAAATCAATGGACAAGGCATGTACACAAGCACTGTACCTAGAGAACATAGGCCTAAAAAGAGCACAATCAAGTGGACCAAAGCAGAAGGAGCAATAGGAAGATTATAAGGAGGGGAAGAAGAATAAAAAAGGGGGAAAATATAGCAAGTCGACAACCACAACACACCAAAGAAAAGATCCAAGCAACCACTGCAACATTTATGACCATACAGAGGAGAAGTGTTGAAAGTCGCATCTAGATAAAAACGTGAAGAATAAGAAGATAATAAGAAGAAGAATCTCATGGCCACTGATTCAAGAAACAAAAATTGGAGGAGTTGTTACATGCATACAAGCATGTGTTCCGATCTCCTAAAGGGTTAGCACCTAAGAGAGAAGTGGATTATGAGATCCAACTATTGCTAGACTCGCCATTGCCAAATATTGGGTTGTATAAGAAATTTGTTATAGAAGCAACTAAGGTGAAGAAACAGTTGCAGCAGCTGCTGGAACAGGGTGTCATTCGACCGAGTACATCACCATGTGGATCAACCATCATCATTGTGCCAAATAAGGATGGGACTTGGCATATTTGTATATATTACAAGGCGTTGAATAAAATCACGCTCAAGAATGTATACCCCCTACCCAGGATAGACAATTTTCTAGATCAGTTGCAACAATTGAAGTGTTTCACCAAGCTGGACTTGAAGTCTGGATATCACCACGTTCGATTCAAAGAAGAATATATGTGGAATATTTCCTTCAAAACCAAGCAATGTTTGTATGAGTGATTAGTTACGTCATTTGGATTATGTAATGCACCACCTACATTTATGAGATTAATGAATGATGTACTGCACACTTTTATAGATTCATTTGTTATTGTCTATTTGGATTATATATTGGTATATAATGTTACTTGGGACGAGCATATTTCACATTTGATGTAGGTGCTGGAGAAATTGAAGAAGCACCAGCTGCTAGAAAATCTCAAGAAGTACGATTTTTCAGAGAAGTCCTTGGTGTATTAGGGTATGTGATCGGTGGAGGACAGTTGAAGATATATCCTTCCAAGATGGAGGTTGTAATGAAATGGATGGTGCCTACTAATGTTTCTAGGGTTAGGAGTTTCATTGGGGCAGCACAATACCTGAGGAAATTCATAGCCTCATTTTCAGCGATAGAAACACCACTCCACTCCATGACAGCAAGTGGAAAGAGTTTTTAGTGGGGAAATGGTCAGCATAAGGCTTTCGAGGAGATAACAAAGAAGATAAGTCAAGCACCATTTCTGACATTACCAAACTTGAATCGGACCTTTGAACTGGAGATAGATGTGAGTGGGTATGTTATGGGAGCTAACTTGATGCAAGGAGGAAGGGCCATTTTCTACCATTCTAGAGTATTTCATGGGGCAGTTCTTAACTACCCTACCTATGATAATAAGCTCTATGCCATGGTACAAGATGTGAAGAATTGGAAGCACTATCTTATGGGAAATGAGACAATAATCCACACAGATCACCAACTTTTACATTACTTGAAGGCCTAGCATAAGCTACAGCAAACCAGGCATTACAAGTGGATGGGGTTTTTACAGCAATTTCATTTGGTGATAAAGTATAAGAAGGGCAACACAAACAAGTTGGTTGATATGATTTCAAGGCCACCCACATCAAATATTGGAGCTTTGGGGAATCTTATGCACATGGATCCATTCACCCATGATGCATACAAAGAGGCATATTCAAGAGATGAGGACTTCAAGGAGGTGTATTAATAGTTGTAGAGTTAGTGTCATGCGCACAATGGTCACAACACCATTGACTACCATCTCTAGGATGGGTTACTCTTTATGTTGGATAAGCTATGTGTTCCTAAAGGTGAGCGGTCAGAGCTGATTAGAGAGGCTCATACCTCCAAGGTTGCAAGGCACTTTACTGTAGGGAAGACAGTGGATAACTTGCATAGGTATGTGTATTGGCTCAAGATGCAAGATCAGGTAGCTAGGTTCATAAGACGATGAATGCTTTGTTTTACCAACAAGCATAGCAATAAGAAAAAAGGTCTATATCATCCCTTACATGTACCTACTTGTCCTTGGGAAAACATTTCCATGGACTTTGTGGGAGGTTTACCGACAACCAGGAAGGGACATGACTACATGTTTGTGCTAGTTGATAGGTTTAGGAAGATGTGTGCTCTGATGACCTATAAAAATACCATCCGCAAACAAGAAGCAACAAAATTTTTCTTTGGACAGGTCTGGGTGCACTTTGGGATACCAAGGATCATCATTTTAGACAAGGAAACAAGATTTCTCAGTGCATTATGAACTACATTATGGGAGAATATGGACATAAAGTTGAAGATATCTACAATATTCCATCCACATATAGATGGGCAAATAGAAGTAGTCAACATGACTTTGCTGCAACTTTTGAGGGGATACAACTAGAAGAATTTGAAGTCCTGGGATGAAAATATGGCACATATACAACATTCTTATAATAGAGAAGTCTACACTTCTATAGGAAAGTCCCCATTTGAAACTTGTTTTAGATATTTTCCATATTCACCTTTGGATATTGCATATGGGCAGCAAGGAGGAGTGAGGGAAGATCTTACAGGAGATTTTGTGAGGGATGAAAAATTTATAGAGAAGATCAGGCAGATCCATCTATAGGTATAGGAAACACTATAGAAGTCGCATAAGGCCAAGCATGATCAACAGAAATCATTGAAGGTGGGAGACAAAGTATGGATATAATTGAACAAGGAGAGGTTGCAGGGGCCTGGTAAGAAAATCAAGGCTCTAAGATATGGTCCCTTTGAGATACTAAAAAAGTTGGGTGATAATGTCTATCGACTCAATTTACCACCATATATGCGCATTTACTTAGTTGTGAAAGTAGAGAATTTGAAACTCTATGAGCCTTCCATGCTAGATCAAGAAGAGGAAAAAGTCCTACCATATGTGGAGGATTTGTAACTAGATTCTCAGGCAGAGTTGATAGAAGATACAGTTTTTCAAAAGATCTCCAGAACTACAAGACATGGGAAGCATGGCCTTTGGTAGATTGGGTTAAAGGGACAACTTCTAGGCAAAGCTAAATGGTACACTAGAGAAAAGGTGAGGAAAAATTTCCTTACGTCATTTAGTAAAATATTTTGGGGACAAAAAGCCTCCCAAAATGGCAAGGTGTCATATAAATTGGATCATTATATTGTGTTTCATCCATCTCGATGAATTTGGAGTGGAAAAAGTGGAGGAATCATCTCACAAGACTATTTTTACCCGCAAGACCTGGTTTGGTGAAACGGGGTCTGAAACCTTCTGGGAGCATTTTGAGGCATCAAATGACATTTTTTGGGGGTAAAACTTTGTTGCTTTAGCACCACACCTTTTCATTCTATTCTACACATAGATAAATTTCCAATGGTGCAATAAGCACGTCAATCAAAGTCTGTATGCAAATGTTATGCCACTCAGAAGTTGACCTTCCTCTTTTCACACTTATAGTTCGAGAGGATGTCATGTCAGCCCCCATTATTCATGCAAAAGGGGCTAGCCACATGTCTGTGATGTACAAGACTCTAGAAAAGTCTATTTTGTAACTCTATTTGGTATGAAATCCATGTTTATTTTGGTATTTGTTGATATTTTCATGGGATCTCGGGGTAGAAAATTGTAAAACCCTAATCATGGTAGACGAATCTGTAAACAAACCTCATGATCCTGCAAAGGTGAGGTTTTCACGAATCGAACAACAAGTAGCGGATATAAACTGCAATGTAAATGTCCTCATGGTGTCCCTAAGAAATAAACTGGGGATATTTGGAGAAGATGGGGGTTCGAATGTAGAGAAAAAAATTAAAAGGCAGATATGGAGATTGGGAAGAAATGGAGAACCAGCCGAAGAAAGAAACCGAAAACATTCAACTGAATTCGTGTGTCATGAATCAATCCATGTTCAAAATGGAATAAAAATTCAATATCAGGTCGTACCACGGGGAGATCGATGCTCTGAAGCTGAACCACTAGTTGAAACAACTGGAATTTTATTTTAGTGTCCATCAGATCGAGGAAGGGAAAAAGATCTCATTCACGCGGTTGAAATTAGAGGGTCATGCATTGACTTGGTGGGAGAGACACATGGAAACCCTGCAGTTGGAGGGAGAACCTCCAGTGACTAAGTGGGAGGATTTCAAAACCATCATTAAGCCATAGTTTTATCACATTGGGTACGTAGAGTACCAGTGGATCCAGTGGCATTACCTCAAGAAAAATCCAGGCCAAAGCATGGAGAAGTACATCATAGAATTCGAAAAGATGGATATAATGTTGGGTATGTCTCCAAAGCACCCAGATGTACTCCTCAAGTATTTTTGGGGTCTGCACCACCATCTACGTGAGTAAGTGATGTTGTTCAATCCCAAATCGGTGGACAAGGCTTGTGTACAGGCACAATACCTAGAGAACATAGCCCTAAAAAGAGCGCAATCAAGTGGATCAAAGTAGAAAGAGCAACAAGTATCTTCTAAGGAGGGGAAGAAGAAGCAAAAAGGGGGAAAATATAAAAGGATGAAAGCCACACACAACAGTGCAAAGATCCTAGCAACCACTACAACATTGATGTCCATACAGAGCATCTAGAGCTAAACCCAAAGAACACGAAGAAAGATAATAAGAATAAGAATCTCATGGCCACTTATTCGATCAACCAAGTTGAAAGAAGCTAAGACATGGATAATAAGAACATATGTACATCATTATGGAAGGAGGTGAATCTCAGTAGCCTTCAACAACCGAAAGAGAAATAAATGACCATACTCTTGCATATAAAGATACAAGTCAGGAAGACAAATATTGATGCTCTATTTGACTCAGGATCGTAGGCAAATCTCATTACAGCAGAGTTGGTCAATAAGTTGGGGCTGGAATTTTTTGATCATCCAAACCCATATCCACTGGGATGGGTAAATAAGGATTCATAGTGGAAGGTAAAAAAGCAATGAAAAATTATATTTGATATCAGTGTTGATTTTATTGATGAAGTATATTTGGATATGGTTCCCCTTGATGTATGTGGAGTCATATTTTGGAGTCCATACATGTACAGACGTGATGAAATATTCATGAGGAGATCTAACCAATACCAACTCATCAAGGATGGAAAATCATTCATCATCAACATGAACAAAGCAAGTCAAAAATTTCACTAGTAAGTGCCAACCAGGAAAAGGAATTGATCAGTTCCAGCAAAAATTATGTTTTATTTTTTTAAGAGAAAGTCAGTCTGAAGATGAGTCAATAAGAGGAAAGGGATCCCTGGAGGGGTGTACTAAGAAATAGAAACAGCAATTGGAGCATTTGTTACAGATATACAAGGATGTGTTCCAAGAGACTAAAGAGTTACCACCTAAGAGAGAAGTGGAGCACGAGATCCAGCTATTGCCAAACACCCCATTACCAAATATTAGGTTATACAGGTAGTCTTTTCTAGAAGCAAGATAGGTGAAGAAACGGTTTCAACAACAGTTGGAACAAGGTGTTATTCAACCAAGTACATAACCATGTGGGTCACCCATCATCATTGTGCCGAATAAGGATGGGACTTGGCGGATGTGTATAGATTACAAGGCATTGAATAAAATCATGCTCAAGAACAAATACCCCCTTCCTAGGATAGATGATTTGCTAGATCAGTTGCAGCAAGGAAATTATTTCACCAAGATGGGCTTAAAGTCTCGATATCACTAGGTTTGATTCAAAGAAGAAGATACATGGAAGATCACCTTCAAAACAAGGAAAGGTTTGTATGAGTGGTTAGTTATGCCATTTGGCCTATGTAATGCACCATCTATATTTATGTGATTAATGAATGATGTACTGTGCCCTTTTATGGATTCATTTGTTATTGTCTATTTGGATGATATACTGGTATATAGTGCTACCTGGGAGGAGCATATTTCACATTTGACACAAGTGTTTGAGACATTGAAGAAGCACCAGCTACTAGCAAATCTCAAGAAGTGCAAGTTTATGCAGCAGTCCTTGGTGTATCTATGGTAGGTGATCGATGGAGGAGAGATGAAGATAGATCCTTCCAAGATGGAGGTCGTCATGAAATGGTCGGTGCCTACTAATGTTTCTGAGGTTAGGATTTTCATTGGGGAAACACAGTACCTGAGGAAATTCATAGCCTCATTTTTAGTGGTAGTAGTTATTGGCTTGAGGGGGCTTGGACCTAAGATTAGAGTTAGATGCACTAACCAAAAAAACCCTACACTACCAGCCCTTTTGGCAACAATTCCCATAGCGGAGGCTATAGTCTCACCCGAGGTAGTATTGCGGGATGCTAGAAATAGGTTTTTGCATCCATAGGTCTATGTGATGTGTTTCTGCCAAACTTAGGGCTTTATCTTGACCTTCGCAAACCCTAACCCTTAAAACCCGGAAACTGCAGCAATAACAGTTAGCAGATTTATGCCCTTTGCCGATTGTGCTAAACATGCATAACATCATATAAATAAACAGATCTACGTCTTCCCGAGACTAATAAGAATTTTTCTTGATTAATTTCAATCAATAGAACATAAATACAGTAATTTTAGAGATAAAATAGTGATACATAGATACACATATAGTTCTTCAAAAAAAGCCTTTATTATGCTTGAGATATTCAATTATAGTTCTTTCCAACCCTACACACACAGCTACAGGAGCCCGCGCACTCAGATGTAGACTTACCAAGGTCTCCATGCACACAGCTGCAGGAGCCTTCCCCTTTGCCTAAGTACAAAATAGACAAAAGCAGACTCAAATCATGTACTATTCTTCTATCCTTTCTTTCTATGACTCTTCTATGACTTCCTTTTATATTCTTCTTTATTACAATACCATGGTTTCTGAGCCATGGGCGAGTCTCAAAAAATCTTGACTATTAACAAACTAAGGGGATTTGACCTTCCTAAATCCCCTTTGACTCCTATCGACCTCCGCTATTCACGTTCCGCTCCCCAAAATGCAAAGACTTTACAATATTTAACAAAACTTTACAAAATTTGACCCAGGGGACCCGTCCCAATAGGCCCCTAACACAAAGTCGTGACTCATCCCAAGTCACTCTGTTGGCATTGCCTCAATCTTTGCTTGCAGACTGCTGAATTTGATCTTCAATGCTTGAAGATCTGTTTTTCCCTAGGCGGTGGCCTAGCGAACTTCTTCAACCAGTTTCTCCATGGTTGGACCTTCGACTGCAAGGCCCATGGTTCTCTGTGTTTGTTGCAAAGCCTTTAACTTGCTATGGACGGTCTGTGATAGTTGGCTTGCCTTGTCGGCCCATGGCTGCATCCTTGAGGAGATAATGGAGGCCTTCTGACACAGCTCATCAATCTAGGTCTAGATGAACTTTCTTTCCTGAAGTCAGATGAACCTTTGCAGAGGTGTTATGGTCCGCATTGTCATCCTAATCGCATCAAATTGTAGCTCCTTTTCACGGATGCTTGCTTTGATCGTCTACAAGTGTGGATCCTCCTGCAATGAGGTCCACATCTCCATTGTCTACTGAAAAAAATGGTTGCAGTCCTTGACTGCAGCTTCCAGAGTGGTCATGTTTTCTTTAATAGGAGCCTCGCATTGCTCTCTGAATTCTGGAGGAGTGGTTGGTTGCAGCTTCAGTTGAAGCTCAAAAATCTGCAACTGTAGCTCAAACAACACCTTTCCAATTTCCTCCTTGGATTCCTTCACCGCAACAACTAACTTCTTAATTTTCTCTACTAAGGCCACTTTTTCTAGAATTTGGAGCTTAGGGAGCTCACTGCCTACTTGGGTAAGGGTGGCCTCAAGCACTGATTGCGCTGCATCACCTTGTCATGGGCCTACAAAGCCTACTCTTTCTCTACAAAAATCTATTGATTTTTAGTTTTTACCTCGTCGATAATCAACATCACTCGTTTCTCCCAGACGCGGAGCTCATCTGAAACTCCTTGGTGCAACTCATGCAAGGTCTGGATTGGTAGTGCTACAACGTTGATACTTATATTTTTCTAGTGCTACGCGCGATCATGGTCTTCGATTGTCTCAAATTAGAGAGATCCCCCTGGTAGTGGTACTGCTCGGAGCTCAGATGTTATTTCAGTGAAACTAAACTTTGGTACCCTCACTTAATCTGCCCTCGCTTGTCCCATGATCGACTAGATCACCCCTATCTAGACCTACAATTCCTTCAGGACCTATTGTACTTTTTCCAATACCTGGTTGTACTAGTCCTTGAAGTGTCCCCATATAGTTTCAGTGGTGGAGCGAAAAACATCACCTATCTCATCAAGGTCCCCCTCTGATGACCAATGGCATTGTACTCATGGACTTATCGGACTTCTGCTTCTTATGAGGTCCCATGGAACTTTGCTTTTGCCTCTTCCTAACCTTGAAGGGAGACTCTAAGTCCTCCAACCTGAGATAGGGGTCTGCACCACCTTCCTCTTCACCTTCAGTTTCAACCTCAACATCGATGCAATCTTTCTCAGGTTCTTCGAGGTCAATAGTGACCTGCAATGTGGCTGCTTGCGCAACTCTTTTCGTTTGGTGCTTCCTTCTCTTTTGCATAAGCCTTTTCTTTCTATGTTGCCTTTTCTTTTGTAGAAGCCTTATCTGCATGTTTTTATTTCGTAGAAGCCTTCTGTGCTTCTTTCTCTTTGACTTTCTGGGTTGTTGTTGCAGTTGTTGTTTTCCCTGTTTCTCCCTCTGTGGCCTTACTTGTTCCTGTAGCTTAGCCAGATGGGGTGAGCCACTCGCTCGATCATTTGTTGATGACCCCCATAATGTCATCCTCCGCGACTAAATATGGCAACTTATGACATGTTCCTTTAGAATCCTTCTTTGCGCATATGGACAGGTTGTGAAAACCGACCTTGAAATCTATAATATGTGTGTACTGTGCATGTAAACTAGGTGACAATCGCGGTCATTGGTTGATCACCATTCGCAACTCTGACTCGAACAATACCCAGAATATATTTGTTTCAATGACGCAGTCAAGATCCTTCATCACCCACAGTGAGGAAAATTTTGCAACCTCGCACCAGTTTGGATCCAATGTTGGGAACTAGGCTATTCTCAAGCATCCTCCATGCTACCAGCGCGATCAACAAAAGTAACCATGTGTAGTGTAATTCCTTTCCAGGGAAAATTTTAAGGATGGAAAATTATCTTGAAGTTTAAAAATATTGGTGAATCTCACTAGTCCCTAATATGAAAACTACAAAATGTTTATTGATGCATTTGTAAAATTATTCAAATTTATAATGATTTTATATATACTCTCTCCATAATTTTGGTGATTATTAAGGTAAAATAATTTGATATTGTAAAATTTGGGTGATTTTTTTTTTTTATAAAATTTGGAAACTGATGAATCTTTTTTTTGGAAAAATCATGGAAAATTAGCCCACCTGTGAATATTAGCTCGTAAATTTTTCCATGTTCCTTTCCATCCTCCTAAGCTTCACAGAAATCCTCCAAGAAATAGTGACAGAGGTACTTTTCCCAATTGTATTGGACCCCTTTATTGCACTACGCAACTAAAGATACTACTGGTGCTGACACGTCATCGGCACGACACTTCCATATTATTTTTCCTGCCAAAATCTATGAAGCAAACTACACAGCTCCATCTGATATGGAGCTAATGACATAGTCACGTAGCTTCTTCACCAACCCGAAGTCGCTCTTCATCTGTTCTGTGAGCTTCTTCTCCTGCGACTTCCCCACAAAAGCATCTGCAGGGTTCACACCCTAATAAGGTAACAAGGTGATTCTATGGACCAGCATATCATCAATTGCAATGGGCCCTCCTAACCAGAGGCACCCATCATGAAACAACACCAACAATTGATGCACATAGATAGTATTAATTATGCTACGGCTAAAGTGTGGGACCCACAACATGTCAAGAAATCTTGCACACTCAATTTTGGCCGCCACTTCATTGGTTCCAGACTTGTGACACTTGACTCCTTGTAGTAGACCGATTTCAAATATTTGTTGGGTTCCAACTGCAGAAACTTTGCATGATCGCCCAAATCCTTGTCCTCCATCTTCAAAAATGGTAGACGAGCCAATAGGTCACCCTCAACAGGTACTTCTTCCAGTAGCAATGGTGCGAATACTTTGTACTTCAGCGAGTTAGGGTCCTTAGTGACCTTAGCAATGGATTTCCTAGGGAGTACATAAGGTGGTATCTGAGTAATTGGCATTGCTTCCTCTGTGTCAATATCTTCAACCTCCATAGTCAATTCTTCCTCATCCAAATCCATGGGTTCCGTCGGTTGCTTTCTTTTATCCATCTGACCCTTCTGTCTAACCTCAATTTGGGTTTTTGCGTGACGATTGCCAAACCAGAGCTTGTTGTGGCTTCTTTTCCTTTTTCTCTCCTGTCACGGAGGTAGTCGGTTTTGGCCTCGACGACCTAGGAGCTGTGGTAGGGACTGGTGATCTTGCAGCCAATTTGTCAATTCTCTCCCAGCATAGTTTCTTCTATCACTCAGACAAATCTGACTCAAACCTAATCCCTTGTTGGGAAAACTCCTTTTCTATCTCTTCCAATCTCGTCAGACATGCGGCAATTGTCTTAGCACAAAATTAGGCGCAAAAGCTCAAGGCAATATCTCTGGAATAAATGTGTTCAAATGTGGAGTGGGATGTTGTATTTATAGCTCATTTTGAATTCAAATCCATCATATCCCTCCATATCTCCTTCATTAATGATCTTTTGGTGGTATATTTCCAAAGATATGCTCCTTAAATTCTTCCCCCCCGCTCCATTTAACGGAAAATTCGCCATCCCATCATCTACAGTGTTTTCAACGATTGTTTTCTAGTCAGGCTACGTGGCACCCATCTTGCTAGCACATCTCCTTCATTGCAACTCCCATCTGCACCTTTCTCCTAACCGTCAAGTAGCCCATTCGCTTCGCCAAAATGTACTTATGGCATCGTAGTTTATAGTCCCTCACTTCCTTACAACTGGCTGAAGTACTAAGATTATCCTACATCACTATAGTCATTATGTAAGGGTGGGATCACCCCTATACAACCTCAACTGACTCCCATTGATTCTTCCTGGAAATATCTCCCTGTTCAGCTTCGCGAGCTAAACAACACCCCCATCTGTAATCTCCTTGACGATGTATCATCCCAGCAAATGCATCTGAAACTTTCCTAGAAACTCCATAAACTTGCTATCATACATTAGTACTAAATCGCCATTTTTAAAGGTGTGTTGCTTAATGTGGTGATCATGCCACGCCTTTTCTCTAGCCTTATGCACCATTTAATGAAAATCGGCCAAGAATAGATCTTCTTCTAACTCAAGTATCTGCGCAAGGAATTCTTCCATTATATCTTGATCTGTCATCTTCGTAACTACAGCAATCCTCAAATTGGGCATGATGTATTCTATTGGCATTCCCACTTCTTGTCCATAAACCAATCAAAATGGTGTCTGTCCAGTCAACTTCTTACAGGTAGTTCTATATGCCCAAAGAAGCACTGGTATGCGCACATCCCAATCATCCCTATTCACGTTACAAATCTTTGTGAAATAATTCTCCAGGATCTTATTGAAATCTTCAACAATTCCATTTGCTCGAGGATGGTATGATGTGCTCCTCTGGTGATACATCTGGAATTCCTCTATCAAAGCAGCAATCATTTCATTCAAGAAATGCAAACCCCTATCGCTCATCAAAATCTTAGGACATCCAAACTAGAAAAAATGTATTCAAATATAAAATTTGCAGTTGTAGCTACACTGCAATCCTTTACAGGTTGTGCCTCAGCCCACCTGGTTAAGTATTATGTCACCGTGATGATGTAGCGCACACCCATCTTCCTTCCTAAAGGTTGAATAGGTCCTGCAAAATCTATTTCCCATTTGTCAAATTCTTGTAACGAGACTTGCGGGTTCAGAGGCAATTCATCCCTTCACGATGGCTTCCCAGTCCTCTAACAAACATCACATTCCCTACAATATTCTTTGGAATCATTATGTACAGTTGGCCACCATAGCCCAGCTCGTAGGATCTTTTGCGCAGTCACTCTTCCCACATAATTTCCTCCAACAACTCCTCCATGTTCTTCAGTGAGGATACTTTGACTTTCAAAATTCGGTACATACCAGCGTAAAACTTCATCCGACCCCATTTTATACAAGTGCCCTGAAATGATGTAGAAATCGCAACCCTGACCACCAATTCTTTCTTTTGTTGCATATTATATCCTTCAAGAGCATTACTTGCAGATAGGAATTGGGTTATATGTGAAAAATGTTCATCTGCGACGCGCACAACAAAGAGTTGTGCATCAGGAAATCCTTCTTCAAGACTTGTAGGTTCTTCACCATTCTCAATCCATGAAAGCAATCTAGTCCATCATTTAATCTCCTGGGCTTCACAACTACTTCAAATCCGTTCTCCTGAAATAGTAGTAGCCACCTATAGATTCCCCCCCCCCCAACATAAGCTTGTTGACCAGGTACTTCAAATCTGAATGGTCTATGTACATTTTGAAGTGTCTACCCAACAAATAATTCCTAAACATTTAGAGTGCATAGACAATTGCCAACCCCTCATGCTCCATGGTTGAGTAATTCCTCTCTGACTTAGACATTTTTCTTCTTGCAAATGCAATTGGGTGGTCGATATCTCTTACATCGGGTTGGGTTAAAACTATCCTAATGATATGTAGGAGGCATCCACGTGTACATGGAATTCCTTCTTCCAAGCAGGCAACACTAGAATAGGTGTTGTAACCATATTTTCCTTCAAAACATCTAAGATTTTCTACCAATCATCGTCCCAACAAAATGTCTCATCTTTGTTCAATAATTTCTCCATGGACACAATGATCTGCGCCTATGCCTTAATCAACTTTGTATAGTATCATGTATGGCCCAATGTTGTGTGCAGCTATTTTACATTCCTTAGGGGCTCCAAATTGTTAATCACTGCAATTTTGGCAGGATCCACTATTAATCCTTTCTTACAAAAAACGTGCCCCAAAAGTATCCCACATGGTACGAAAAATATGCACTTCTTCAGATTGAGGGATATTTGATACTTCCTACAAGTATCTAGCATTAGGCAAAGACTTGAAACATGCTTTTTAACTAAACAAATCATCAAAGTAGACCTCCAAAAACTTGTGAATAAATTTCTTAATGGCTGCAATTACCACCCTAGAAAAGATTGTAGGGGAATTATTAAGTCTAAAGGACATAACTGTATACAAAAAAGAGCCCCATTCTATGGCAAAGGTAATCTTACCTCGATCTTTTGGCACGATTTTGATCTAGTGATAACCCGAGAATCATTTGTAAAAGAGTAAGCTTCTTGACCACCAACATTTTCCAATACTTCATCGGTGAATGGCGTAGGGAATGGATCATGTACACAAGCATCTTTTAACTTCCTTAGATCTACGTAGATCTGGATTGATCCCTTTGTCTTCTTCTCTAGAACTACCATAGGACTAACTCAGTCTGATTCTTCTACAGGCTCAATATGCCCTGCTGCAAGCATCTTATCCAGTTCTTTGTGCACCGTTTCTGTGTACCTAGGATTCAATCAGTATGGTCATTGTTTTACCGGCTTTACATCCAACTTTAGGTTGATCTTCATAACACCTAGATCACCTATTATTCCTTTTAGATCAGAGAACTTTTTTGGAAACAAGTCCTGATATTCCCGCAATAAATCTGTGACCTTGTCATCTGTGTCCTCATCCCAGTAATCTCCTATATTCGTGAACTTTGGTTGTGCTTCCAACCCAATGCTCAGTTGCTTGGTTTTCAATGGTTTTGAAATGTCAATAAATTCTACCTTAGGCCCAACGACTTTGCGTTTTCCCTCTAACTTAGGGATACTTATATTCCTAGAGTCTTCCTCACCTTCTTCTATGGTAACATTGCAGCACTTCAGAGCATGGCACAGCTGCGTACTCTAGTCTAGTTGTACCCACGTGATAGGCTATATAGGTTCTTTGAATATCACAACCTTGATTTCCTGTAATTCTTCATCAATACATTCGAATCTATCCTCAAAACTGAATGTTAACAGAAATATTTCCTTTAGAACATCCCACTCCATGGTTCCGTGTCGCAACTCTGTTTCTAAATACCAATTCATTAGAATACTATCCAAGGTGTGGAAAAATATATGTACCCATTTAGGATGTGGTACCTCTCCCCATGCTTCTGTCCAATGAGCCAAATGCTCACGCGGATCATCCTTCCCAGTATATTTTTTAGTAATGCGGGTATTCGCATATCCAAACCACAGCTTCATCATCCTTCAGTACTCCTTCCAGTCTGCAAAATGATTCTTAAATGTACCCTACCATTTGGCAGACGTAACTCTTATTGCGATGTCCAATGCCTGGAACCGATGCTCCTCTATTACATCCCTTTAAAATTTATCAAGAAACAAATTTACATCTCCTAAATCATCATAATATGGTAAATTATGTACCTCATTAGATATACACTGGAGTGATTTACTAAGTGTGTTACATCGTAACATTGACACTTCATGCAATCTATTCAGCCAATGCTCGAGCTCCTCAACTGAATCTAAGTTGCAAGAGTTGTCCTTTTCCCATTATATTTCTTCCATCTATTGTAGCGTTATTCCAATCTTCATACCATGCAGTAAGCTTATAGATCTGCTCAATATCAACCTCCTCATAGTAATCTTAGATTGGCTTAGTGTACTGCACACCCTCGGCTAGATCGAATGGAAAAATGACTCTTAGTTCCTTCTTCTCAAACGTCATATTGTGCTTCTTCTGGTTGATAATTGAATTCATATCAAACACCCAATCGATTCCAAGTAGAACCGGGTAGAGATTACTATCATCCACTATTTCAATTACCTCAAAATCAGTTATAGTGTGTGCCCCTTCAATGTCTATAGTTACTCCATGTAAACACCCATAGGAATAATATTTTGTTGGTTCACCATTCACAGCTGAATTAGGGACCACTATAGCATCGAATTTCCCATTATTTACAAGGTCTATTTAGGAAAATCATTCACATCATATCCAAAATCTAGGATCACCTGGTCCATTTCAAATTCTCTAATTTGTGTAGTCAAGCTCATCTCCCGACCAGTCCTTTTCTTACTTTTTTTTACATTATACACTACGCGTTGTTTAGGCAGCAGCTTACCCTTGCCAGCATGGTTGTCTATTAACGCTTACAATCCCTCCACTACGTTCTGGTCCCTTAGGAGCTTCATGTGAGTCTATACAAAGGATGTCAACACTAAGCGATCTGTTTCCTAAGCAAAAATGACCTCTTCAGGCTTCTCCGTTCATGCACTCTGATTCTTTGATGTGGAAGATCCTAAATCCATAAAGCTCTTTTTCACCACCATAAAAGTTTCCTTTGCCTTATGTAAATCAAATTCAGTATCCTTGTCAACAACCTTGCACACCCGTATGTTTTATTTTGGTTGTTTCCCTATGACTTTATCTTCCCCGATATCTATACCACTTCTCGTAACTATATTAACACTGGGCCCATCCTCACGTGGTTCTGACCTCATCATCTGGATGTTCTGAGTGGGTTGTTGGTTCATCTTTAATTTCATCTTTGCGACAAGTATAGGACAATCTTATATGATGTGGTCAAACTGTCAGCAATATTGACAAGAGGGGTGTGTCGGGTTCTAACAATCTCACGCAAAGTGGCTTGGTTCCCCACAATTGTAACAAATAATCTATCTGTGACCTCTTCCAGCTCCTCCCCCTTGTCCTCTTCCTCGTCCCTGGAATCCTCTGCACACTCTAGGTGTGCCTTGATCCTGCTAAGGATGTGTCTCAGCTTGTACTCTATATGTCAGAGTTTTGTCCATCATTAACTCATAGCTTCGACAATCACGCTCATCATGACCTATAGAATTACAAAAATTGTAGAACAATTGATAGGGAGTCTGTACAAACTTTTGCAACAAATGACAATTGTATGTCAAGTGTTTTCTTGTTATTTGGCAGATAGTGCACCATGGAACTACATCGTTACTTGTTCCTATGGAATTTTCTGGCTTCGTGGGGATAGGACCTCCCCCAATTAGATAGTTCTGATATACCAAGCAATTATCCTTGTCATGACCATGCGATTTTCACTTTAAGCACCATACTTCATCACGGGTCTCATTTTGGACCTCTTTCCCCTTTTTGAGATCTTGCAATTCCATATGTAGGCTAGCCAATTGCGACTGAATCTATTGCACTCCCAGTTTCGTACCCTAAATAGGCGAAGCCTCCAACTTCATAACAATTTCCAATGCTTTAGCCTGCGATCCAACCTTCCACTGTGATAATGGTAATCTCAAAATGAGGTAATAGTGAAGGAATATACCAATCCTTATGTTGCTCATCCGAGATATGTAGATTAGCCTATTGTAACAGACATTTCAACCTTTGATCAAAATCCCATGTAGATTCATTCACCTTCTACTTAATTTATTTGACCTCAGTCACAGACTGGGCTTGAGACTTAGGCTTTCTGAATTCATTATTCAACACATTTTTTGTATCTTTTAATGACGCATCTGAATGAGTCATATTGTACTTAATATACCAACTTAGCACCCTGTCTTGCAATGTTGTGACCAATTATGGTTTCTTCAGATTGTCATTTGTTATCTACTATGACTTCCATCCAGCATTAGCGACAAACCAAAATTGATCAGGGTCTTCTATCCCCAGACCCTTGAATATAGACATCTTCATAGTGTTTGTTATACTAAATAGCGAAGGTGGATGTGGAGGTGGAGGCATAGGTGTGTGAGGTGTAGGTGATGGTGGAGGTGGAGTGGATGGATGTGGTATTCCCATAGTGCCCTGATCTACTAACCGTGGTGCACCTCTAAGTGTCTTGGGACTATTATTTTCTTCTTCGCTATCGAGTACTCCCAAGAGAGGACTATACCCAAAAATTGTATCTAGATCTTTTCTGAATTGTTTCCCACTTCGCTTAGTTGCCTTCGAGTCTTGTCTAAACATCCATTTAGTGGCATAACCCGTTTCTTGCACAATAACCTTTTAATCCAAGTTTGCAGAGACTTTAGATACTTACGTCTTGTTCCTTTGAAAAACTAGCATTCAACTTTGTTATAACTGGCAGACGTATCAATCATGAACTCAGTAATAAATTTGCCCAAAATACTATTGATCCAATAATTGACAGCCTTTGTGACCTTTTTCTTGGTCCTTCCAGGTGATTTACTAAATGTGGAGTCCACACAATAGGGTTATCCAGCTTCTAGGTAGGTTGACCATCTACCAATTTAGCCAACCATTTGTATAATTCGCATGGAAAAGAGTAGAAGAAAACTTTATGTTCCTTTGTATACAAGTATCTATGTAACCACTCTTCTTTTGACAGGTGCAGATTCCTATTTTCTTAGGCTGCAAACTCGTTTAGCTTCTGATCTATCCACTTTTCAAATTCCTTCTTAGTCAGTATCCACTTATGCCACATCACACATTCCTTAGATAGATCCCTATCCCAACAACAAAACCATTTGTTGCCTTGAGGGGGCTTGGACCCAAGTTCAGAGTTAGCTGTGCTAACCAAAAAACCCTACACTACCGACCCTTTCGGCAACAACCTATGTAGCACAAGTTGCAGTCCCACCCGAGGCAGTATTAGGGGATGCTAGAACCAGGTTTTTGCATCCAGAGGACTATGTGATGTGTTTTTGCCAAACTTAGGGCTTTATCTTGACCTTTGTGAACCCTAACCCTTAAAACCTGGAAATTACAACAACTAACAGTTAGCATATGTATGCCCTTCTCCGATTGAACTAAACATGCATAACATCATATAAATAAATAGATCTACGTTTTCACGAATATAATAAGCATTTTTCTTGATTAATTGCATTCAATAGATCATAAATACAACAATCTCAGAGATAAAATAATGATACATAGATACAAAGATAGTTCTTCAAAACAATCCTTTATTATGCTTTAGATATTTAATTACATTTCTTTCCAACCTTGTGCACACAACTGCAAGGGCCTGCGCATTCAGCAACAGACATACCAAGGTCTCAGCGAACACAACTGCAGGAGCCTTCCCCTTCACCCAAGTATAGAATAGACAAAAATAGACTCAAATCATGTACTATTCTTTTATCCTTTCTTTCTATGACTCTTCTATGACTTCATTTTATATTCTTCTTTATTACAATACCATGGTCTGCGAACCATGGGCGAGTCTCACAAGAGCTTGACTCTTAACAAACTAAGGGGATTTAACCTTCCTAAAGCCCCTTTGACTCCTATCGACCTATGCTACTCATGCTCCACTCCCCAAAATGTGGAGACTTTACAATATTTAACGAAACTTTACAAAATTTGACCCAAGGGACCCCATCCCAATAGCAGCACCACTTCACTCCATAACAACAAGTGGAAAGAGTTTCCAATGGGGAAAAGGTTAGCAGAAGGCTTTCAAGGAGCTAAAGAAGAAGATAACTCAAGCACCAGTTCTGGGATTACCAAACTTGTAGCGACCCTTTGAAGTGG
Organism: Pinus tabuliformis; assembly: GCA_031772625.1. Taxonomy (NCBI): domain Eukaryota; kingdom Viridiplantae; phylum Streptophyta; class Pinopsida; order Pinales; family Pinaceae; genus Pinus; species Pinus tabuliformis. Next base: position 1,277,454,319 of record CM062805.1, read on the forward strand.
ATACAGATGTAAGTGGGCATGCTATGGGAGTTGTCTTAATGCAAGGAGGAAGGCCCGTTTGCTACCATTCTGAAGTATTTCATGGGGCAGTTCTTAACTACCCTACCTAAGATAAGAGATTTATGCCATGGTGCAAGATGTGAAGAAGTGGAAGCACTATCTCATGGGAAAGGAGACAGTAATCCACACAAATCACCAATGTTATAGTACTTTCAGGCCTAAAGTAAGCTACCACAAACTAGGCATTACAAGTTGATGGGATTTTTACAACATTTTCATTTGGTGATCAAGTATAAGAAGGGAATCGCAAACAAGTTGTTTGATATTCTTTCAAAACCACCCACATCAAATGGTATAGATTTGAGGAATCTTATGGCCATAGAGCTATTCACCCATGATACATACAAAGAGGCATATTCAGAAGATAAGGACTTCAAGGAGGTGTATTAGCAGTTGTAGAGTCAAAGTCATGTGCACGATGGCGACAACACCGTTGACTACCATCTCAAGGATGGGTTACTCTACAGGATGGATAAGCTATGTTTTCCTAAAGGTGAGCATTTGCAGTTGATTAGAGAGGCCCACACCTCCACGTTAAGAGGGCGCTTTGGTGTAGGGAATACCATGGCTAACTTGCAAAGGTATGTGTATTGGCCCAAGATGCAAGAGAAGGTAGCTAGGTTCATAAGAGGATGCATGCTTTGTTGTACCATCAAACCTAGCAACATGAAATAGGATCTATATCATCCCTTACCTATACCTACTCGTCCTTGGGAAAAAAATTCCTTGGACTTCATGGAAGGTTTACCAAAAACTAGGAAGGGACATCACTACTTGTTCATGGTAGTTGATAGGTTTAGAAAGATGTGTGTTAGGATGCCCTCTAAAACTACCATCAGCAGACAAGAAGCAACCAACTTGTTCTTTGGACAAGTCTAGGTGCACTTTGGGATACTAAGGAGCATCATTTCAAATAAGGACAGAAGATTTCTTAGTGCATTCTAGACTACATTATGGGAGAATTTGGACACAAAGTTGAAGAGATCTACAACATTCCATCCACAAAAAGATGGGTATGGGACTTTGATGCACTTTCTGAGGGGATACAACCAGAAGCATTTGAATACCTAGGATGAAAATCTGGTATATATACAACATTCTTATAATAGAGCAATACACACTTCTACAAGAATGTCCCCATTTGAGACTTGTTTTGGATATTTTCCACCTTCACCTTTGGATATTGCATATGGGCAGCAAGGAGGAGTGAGGGAAGATCTTACAGGAGATGTTGTGAGGGCTAGAAATTTTATAGAGAAGATCACGCATATCCATCTACAGGTGCAAGAAACAATGCAGAAGTCGTAGGATAAGTATAAGGCTATGCATGATCAGCACAAAAAGGAGAAACAATTCAATGTGGGAGACAAAGTATGGCTATAGTTGAACAAGGAGAGGTTGCAGGGGCCTAGTAAGAAAATAAAGGATCTAAGGTATGGTCCCTTTTAGATATTGGAAAAGGTGGGTGATAATGTCTATTGACTCAGTTTACTACCATATATGTGCATTTACTCAATTGTGAATGTAGAGAATTTGAAACGCTATGAGCCTTCCATGCTAGATCAGGAAGAGGAACAAGACCTACCTTCTATGCAGGATTTGGCACCAAACGCTCAAGCAGAGTTAACAAAAGATACAATTTTGTAGAAGAGGTCAAGAAATACAAGATAGGGGCAGCATGACCTTTGTCATATTGGGTTGAAGGGACAACTGTTCGACCTGGAACATAGGTTTCTACATAGTTTTTGGAGCGAACCGGTTGCTGCTTGATGAGCTACTTTCCTGTCTCTATCTGGGCGGATGGATGTTTGTAAATGTGTTTGTTTTCCATTGTTTGAGCTCGAGCAATTCTGTAGCCAAGTTCTTGACAAGGCGAGCGAGGGTCTCACTCGCCTTTGCTTGGGACTTCCTACTCGAGTCCTTGGAGTCCTTTGTTGATTCGTCTTCCTTGATGACTCCAATTGCGCACTAGTATTTCTCAAAAACAATAGCCTCTTCGCAGTTTTCTGAGTCTTGGCTTTGTGGCTCGCTTGAAGAACTGCGCAATTCTAGTCGGTCATGCGGATATGTAGTAATCAACAATGATGGAGACATGAGGTTTAGTGTCCGCTGAAAACTTTTTCAATATGTGTGTAAATCTCTTATTGAAATCTCACTTTCTCTTTTCCCTCCATCTTGAGGCTTCCCAATTCTTTAAGTAGCATGGTTGGGTTCTTGTCATTAGCAAACTTTTTAAGGAACATGCATTTGAATGCACCCCAGTTCCATATCGAGTTTGGTGGAAGGCTGTGATACCATGCAGTTGCACAACCATCCAAGGCACATGGGAACAATCTACATGCTACGTCATCATACCATACCTCAAGAGTCTGCAGTTGTAGGTAGAAGTTGTCCAAGTGGTCTTCTGCCTTCACCACACTATCAGGGTTGAACTTGATGTTCATTGTCTCCGCTCACTTTGGTATATTGTGCAGAATAGCTGGGAGAGCCAATGGTCCCTGAGTCATCCATTCAAGATTGGTTCAACCATTTCTTCTTCTTCTTCTTCTTCCTCTTCCTCTCTTTCAGAATCTGATGGTTCCAACGCTGAGTCCATTGTTTCATCTCTGCCTCTGATTCCTCCACTACCTTTCCCTCCACCTCCAATACCAGAGTTTGATCCCAATATCACAAGAGTGTCTTATTCACCTTGCTGAAAGACTGAAGGTTCCTCTCCATCTTCAATAGATTCTTCTAGACCTTTAAGTGTGGCAAGGATTGCTTCTTCCACCGACGATACAACAACTCCTATGGGAGTAGCTTTTAACTTCCTTAATGCGTATGGAAGATGTTGTATGCCTGGGATCAGTCCGACTGCTTTTTCGAACTGGAGAGTGATGGGATGGATAGAGCAAAGGTGTTGATACGGAATCTCCTATTCAATCTTGGGCAGTGAGGAGTAACCAACTGAAGAGTCACCTGTAGGTGAGAGGGAGTGTGAGTTACTGTCTTGACTAGATGGTTGATGAATGAGTGTGAGAGGATGTTCAGCCATATAAACCTGGTTGCACTCCTTCTAGTGCCAAAAATGTTGACGGTGTTGGACCTGGCAACATTCGGGGGATCACTCCGGTATGAAGTCCCAACTAGACCTCACACAATTTGGTGTGGGAGTCCCATCTATTATGATGGCCAAGTTTCCATTGTCTTAAGGATTTGCCTCAACTTTTTCTTGTCAGCATAAGAGAGTGGTATGCTTTGTCTTTGAGAAGTGAGGTTCACATGCCTGGTGATTGCTAGTGTTACTTGTGTCAAAGGTTCTTTCACTGTAGAGAGAGAGGGTAAGAGTGAGTCCCAAGTCAATTGGGAGGAAGCTCCAACTCTGCTGGGAACACACAACACAGCAAGACTTGCACATCTTCCGTAGGAGAAATCCACACGGATGCGGCAATCACAACACACAATGAAACATAACATGTACAACACTCAACAAATGAGTCTACACGAGTTCAACGCTTGTTACAGCAAGTTTTATGTGAAAGGTTTGTCTAATGTCTCAGGAGATAGCCACTACGGGCGAGACATTGTTAACAGAAGATACAACACATTTTCATTAACGGATTATGCATTACAACAAGTGAAATAAGTTCAAGTGTTCAACACAGGTTAAAGCAACATGCATTACAAGTGTTCAAGATTAGTCTTACAACAATTACAATACATGTGTGAAAACGTGTTGGCCTGTTAGCAGGCTTCTGAACTAAGTGAAAGTTCCAAAACACATCATTACACCATACATCAGTAACCCCATGTGCAAGGCATTGGAGCCACTACTTACTCCTCAAACAAAATATTACAGAATCTCTTGGCAATGTGGGAGGAGTTGAGGTGAAAATTCCTTTCATGTACAAATGAAGGGGTATTTATAGCCAAGGCTGAAACTAAACCTTGTGGTTGTTTGACTTCCCTCATGATTGTTTAACTTCCATGACTCTTCAACTTTACAAACTCTTTGTACAATAAGTGGGTCTCTTGGACTTCCACGTTACATTACATTGTTTGACAACATGGCCCATAATAGAGATGTGGATGACATGACTCATGACATGACTCGACATGACAGTGCTAGTACATTCGTGCTATTGTTGGAGTGCATGTTGAGTTGTAGTGTTGTTGGGTGATGGATGTCTTCATGGTGTGTCACAGCTTCCTCTGCATGGCAAAGTGCACGTAGTCTTTGATGGTTGTTGGTTCACTTGATGTTGCTTTGACACATTTCTCCTTTCTTGTATGCTGGAAGGCTTAACAGGCTCATCTATTCGTGAAAGGTGCATGTTCGTCTGTTTCTCTGTTCATGATCACATCTTGCATGTTTGCTCATTTTTCCATCCACGAACACATCTTCGCATGATCATCCATTCGTGAGAACATCTCTTCACATGCATCATTCATTCGTTTGTTGGTGAACCCGTCCTTCTGCATGTGCTCCCTTCGTTCATCCCATTCATCATCACGCCATGTTTGTTGGTGTACATGTACTTGCAGTCACTCATGACGAGATGACATCAAATTCAAAACCTCCTAGTCTACCATGACACATGATCATTTTGGATGCAGGTGACTGAGATAGGCAACAAGGTTGCGAGGCAAGATGATGGCTCCAGGCACTGCTGATGAAAACTGTGTAAGGGTCAATGGGTGATGAAGATGGGCAATCCAAGACGACAATGACTGTCCATGAGGTCTAGCTTGACTAGAAGGCAAAACTATGAAAAATTTTGAAGGGACAGACCTAGCTACGGGAAAGAAAGACAGACCAAATCTGTGCATTTTCCAGAACAAATGGGCTGTGGAGCCTGACAGCAAAATTTTTGGAATTTCTTGGAGGAACAGGTCAGGCTACAGGGAGGATTTGGCAAATAGGATTTGCACAGTTTTTTGGAGGATCTGGCCGAGAGACGGATAGCCAAAACTGTGCAATTCCTGGAGGGAACTGGTAGCTGACTGCTGGGTCACTAGCAGTAGAAACTATGCAATTGCCAAGGGGAACAGGTAGTCAGCTACTAGGAGCTTGGTAGCAGAAATTGTGCAATTCTTGGAGGGAACTGTCAGTCTATTGTTGGGAGCTACTGGCAAGAGGAATTACACTGATGCTGGGAGGTCGACCTGCTCATCATCTCTGCATAATTTCTGAGTTGAGTGGATTGTTAGGCAGCATAGGGCCTGCTCATGAAAATTGTAAAATTTTCTAGATGAGCAGCCAGTCGACTGCCAAAAGGACTAACTATGAAAACTGCACAATTTTCTGAGGGAGACAGGGATAGGCACTTGGTGTCTGTCCGGCCTGTCTGTGGACTTTTCTCAATCACCAAAGCAGGCAAGGTCAATAGCCTCTGTGCAATTTTTTAGGGGAGTCAGTCCTGGGGTGGCTGTTGGGTCTGACTCTCCGCGTGGGTAGCATGAAGTTTGATTGAATTTCTTGCAGGCAGCGCAACTTGAAAATACTTTCTTAGTGCTTCTTTGTTATTTTGGGTGACAGTCGATCAAGTCGATAGCAGGGTGATGGTCTAGTTGTCAAAGGGGAGTTCAGTCGTTAGAACTTTAGCAAGATTACTAAGTGTGTGAATGAGTGAAAGATGCAAATGTGATCTTACAAACACACACCCACATGACTTGATGACGAGACGACTCAAACCAACCAGACACACATGCTCAACATGACTGACCGACGGTACAGGCGATGAGCACGACACTCATTATTGATTGTTGATCGACCGTCATGACGCTTGTGTGATAGTGAATGTGACTATGTGTGTAAGTGTGACAGATGCTTTCATAGCGAACATAACATGTAGACATGAAGCGAAGACCTTGAGAATGACCAGAGCATGGTCGCAAGCAAGACATTGACATCAACATGCAAAAGCTTCGGTGGAATGAACAAGAAATGAGGGTGTGAAGGCTCACACAAGCTCATGGAGTGAACCCGAGTGTATGCAACCGTTAAGTGAAACTCTTATGGGAGGCTCTGAATTTGGGTGCACGCCAAAATTTTGGAGGGTGGTTGTAGCCACTACAACACTTGGTGACACACTAGTAGAACTCCAACTTCTCTGTTTTGGTTCATTGATAGCACAGGGCATTGGTCTTTTAGAGAGTATTGAAACATTGTGTGGGTTACTTCAGCTTCCCCACTTGCTCCATGGACATATGTGGTTCACCTTTTGTCAACTCAGTCAAACACAATCAAAAGTTCATCTTGATCGCAGTGTTTCAAATCCGAGAAGGGTAGTTTAGCTCGTGAGTTGAACATTTTTACATTATAATTTTTCATCTCTGGTGTTGTTGCGCTGCCAGCAGGCCTGGACAGTTCCCCAGTGAAGTAACGTAGGAACACACACATCTCTCCACTGCCATCAAGCCTGGTCAGTACCCTGGTGGAGTTGCATGCTTCACCTCTCTGCACAGGAAGCCTTTCTCTTCTTTCACCTTTGTATTTTTCAAGAGGACTGTGAATAGGCACTTACTTATTTTTGGGGTGGAAGAGGGATCTCGACTTATTGAGAGAAGAAGAGGTTGTTCCTCAGAGAAGCATGTAAGACCTCTGACATAGGTTTTCTTGTTTAGATTTTCCCCTTCTCTGTTTCTACTAGTTGGATGAGCTTGACACACAGAGAAAAAGGTTGAGTACAAGCATGAGGATTCCTAGTGTGAACACAGGTTCATGGTTGGACCAAAATTTCCCTTGCAGATGTTTCTTATTCTCCGTCAAGACTTCATCAGCCGAAGGTTATAACTAAGCATAGAGAATACGGACACAAGACAGGCCAAGTTTTGCAGTGTCACAAGTGTCTTCAAATTTTAGCCACATACTCTATTCAAAATCTAGAATGTAGTAGTTGGAAACACTTATTTCTAGAAACAAAGATAGTAAATACCAAGCAAACAAAAAAACCATAAACAAAAATAGTAAGAAAAGAAAACAAAGTGAAAACAAAGATAATAAGAAAATCAAACAAGGCGAAAACAACAAGCAACAAGCAGACTATGTACATGGCACTGGCACGGCCCGACCTACTGAAAGTAATGCTTGAGATCTTGGTCATTGATAGGAAGGTTGTCAATCCTCTCGTCAAGTGACTGCAAATGATATGTGTGTGGGCCAAGATTATCGTGGACTATATACGGACCAATCCACAGGGACTGGAACTTCGTATGTTTTCCTTTGTCTTCATGGGGTTTATCCCATTTCAGAACTAAGTCACCAACACCAAAGTTAGCTTTCCCTGCAGACTTCTTATCGAACCATATCTTGATACCGTTGTGGTGGAGTGTGAATTTTTCTTTTGCTTTCATCCTTTCTTCCTGAAGATTATGGAGAGCATCGATCCTACATTGTACTAGCTAGCAAGGCTTGCCTTGGGATTCTTGGGAAAGCTAAAGTGCAGGCAAGTAGATATTTGGTGGAAGGATGGCTTGTTTTCCATAAAATAGGAAGTATGGTAAGGTGCTCAAAGAGGGCTTAGGTGTTATATGGTCAGCCCATAATGCATTCATCAAGGTGGTATGCCAGTTACGCTGCTCAGAGAAAAAGGTCTTCTTGATTATGTGAATGAGGTTTTTATTTGTGGATTCCGCGAGACTATTTCCTTGCAGGTAATAGTTAGATGAATGCTTTAGCACAATACCATTATGTAATGAAAAATCATAGAGTTTCAAAGCCATGAAGTACATTTCATTATCGAAAACAAGTGATACCGGAACACTGAAGTGTGAGATGATGTTCTGTTGGAGGAAGCTGATGACCTCCTGGTCGTTCACTTGTTTGAGTGGAACTGCTTCTGTCCACTGTGTGAAGTAGTTAGTTTCTATTAGGATGTAGTGGTTTTGCTTTGAAGAATGTGGGAATATTTCCCCAATGATATCCAAGCCCCACTGTTCGAATGGTTCGATCACTACAACAAGGTGCAATGGGGTTGTTGATCTTCATGTTCTATCGGTGCATCGCTGACAGACCAGGTACTTGTGTGCATAATCATGTCAATCCTTGAATAATGTGGACCAGTAGAAACTAGATCACATAACTTTGTGCACAGTGGTGTTTCCTACAAAGTGACCCCCGGCGGGTCCGTCATGCAGATCTTGAAGTACCTTCTCTAATTCATGTGCCTCCGGGCACCTGAGAAAAACTCCATTACTATGTTTTCTATGAAGCACTCCGTGCACCAACTGATATGCTAAGGCTTTAAGGCACAATTACCTCTTCTGTCAGATGGAAAAGTGAGATGGTATGGTGTCGTGCTTAAGGTATTGGTGCACATCTGCGTACCAAGAGGCTTCGTCTTCACTGGGTGTCGCTCGCCTTATATCATACATCTCAATTTCCTTATCCCAGCTGGCAAGCTCCTCTTCGCTCTCCAGAGCATGTACTGCTTCAGCTGTAAGATTGCAAAACCCATGTCCTTTGATCATGTGAAATAGCTTGATTTCAATATCATACTCTTGCAAGCCTATCATCTAGTTCACACATCATTCACCCAGTTCTTGTTGTACAAGCAATATGCAGACTGTCAGGTGAGGGACGAAGACTATCCAATGGTTCTTCAGCAAGTAGGACCTGAAGTGTTTCACCACCTTGTACACTGCATACACTTGCTTATTAATGGCGAGGTGGTTGAGCTTTGGTCCCTTCATGCTTCTGCTCATGAAGGAGATGTGACGTTCATCATTCATTTTATCTTTCTGAGTGAGTACTGTAACTAGTGAATTATCAGAGGCGAAGGTGTATAGTAGGAAATCATTCTTGAAGTATGGGATGTAGAGTGTAGGTGCTTCTGCAATGGCCTACTTGATTCAGGTGAATGCATACTTCTCCCTCTTGCCCAGCTGTAGACTATGTCTCTCTTGATCATGTCCTGCATGGGCTTGACTATCTACGCATAATCCGAGATGAACTTCCGGAGGAAGTTTATCTTGCCCAAGAAGGACTTCATGGCTTTCTTGTTGGCTGGGTAAGAGATATGTGTAATATTTTGGACTCGGTCTGGATCCACCTTGATTTTTCTTTTGGCCACAATGTGTCCGAGGTTCCCCTCTGACACCATGAATATGCCCTTTTTGGGATTCAAGGAAATCATGTATCTCCAACATCACTCAAAAGATTTGTTCAGATGGCATATGTAGTCCTCTCGACTTCTTGAGAACACAGTCACATCATTGAGGTATACCACTACACTTTGTTTGATGAGTCCACGAAAAGCGATGCCCATGGTATATTGAAATGTTACGCCTACATTTACAAGACCAAATAGCATTCGTATGTAAGCGAACGTACCCCACTTGGTACGGAATGTAGTTTTGAGTCTATTAGGTTCTGCTACCAAAAATTGATTGTATCTTGAGAAACCTTCAAGAAGAGAAAACATATGTGCCCCAGATATTGTTTGCAAAATGTGCTCCATAAACGGCACGGGGTAGTTGTCTTTGTCCAAGGTGCGGTTTATGTTCCCGAAATCGACACACAAGTGGATTTCCCCAGACTTCTTATGTACATGAACAATATTCGAAACCCATGTGGAATGACAAATTTTGTATATGATTTGTGCATCCAACAACTTAGTAAGATCTTTTTGTATGAGGGGTTCAAGCAATGGATGTACTTTCCTCAACTTCTGTTGATATGGCTTAACCCCTTCTTTGATCGGGATGATATGTTGGATGATCCACGTATCATAAGTTTTCAGATCATCATACGTCCACATGAACATATCTCAGTACTGTTTGAACAAACGGACAAAGACTCTTCGCTCCTGATGTGTGCAACATGTCCCAAGATTGACGAACTTCGAATCTTTTTATGTTCCTAGGTTGATCAGTTCGTGCCTCATGGTGGAACTGTGGGTCTTGTTGTTCATCAGCCCCTGGAAACGTTCTTACAAGTCATAAATCTTTTCCAATGTTGCCACACCTTTCGTTATAAGGTGGCCTTTCCTGTTACTAGCTTCTGCTTGCAGAGAGCACTCATGCTCGTCATCATCTATCACTGCATCTTTGAAGACGTCAACGTTGGCCATGAAATGCAGTATCTGTTGATAATAATTAAACACACGTAAGTTAGTTATGTTCTCCGGGATAGATAGTTTGTACCAAATTTCAATAGTGAATCTATCCCTGATCGGTGACATTCTTGAAGCTACATTTTCTAGAGCATTGGAAACTGCATTACGCGTACGTGGTACAACAATGATGTTAAATTCTTGGAAATTTGCGATTAGTCGCCATACCTCTTGCTGGTAACTTTTGAGATGCGGTGAAAAACAGTGAATGGTGTTATGTACCTGTCATACCACTATCTATGAATCACCTACCTAGCTAGAAATGCTACAGACTCAGTGGTGATAATGTTCATGGAGGATAACATACTGTCCTGCTTTGTTTTCCCTTTTAAAATCATCATTGATAACTCCCAGGTATCTAAATCTTCCAAGTTCATCAGCTTCTGACATAAATATCATATCACTATTGGGCACTCCACTACATACTACCCTCAAGGAAATGGTTTGGTTGAGTCTTCAAAAAAAGATGTGGTGAGGGTGCTAAAGAAGACCATCACTGAAAACCAAAGGAATTGGGACTCCCAACTGAAGTTTTCTCTATGGGAAACCAAGTTACACCTAAACAATCCACTGGATATCACCTTTTGAGTTAGTGTATGGTAAGGTTGTTGTCTTTCCGATTCAACTAGAAATGCCAGTAGCAAGGTTGTTACAAGAATATGAAGAAGAGTTAAGCACCTTGACATGGAGGATAAATCAGTTGGTTGAGCTTCAGGAGAACTGAGAATAGGTGGAGGCCAAACTATCCAATTATCAACAAAAAATGAAATATTTGTTTGATAAGAAGGCCAAGGATAGGCCTCTTCAGCCAGGAGATTTGGTTCTTAGATAGGATGTCCAACAGGAGGACAAAGGAAAACATGGAAAATTTGATCCACTGTGGTTTGGCCCCTTCAAGATTGTAGAAGAGAGAGGGAACAACACATTTCTACTTGAAAATTTGTATGGTAAATTTTTGGAACTACCAGTGAATGGTTAGTTCCTCAAGTTCTATTTCAAAATGAAGAATTAGTTGTCTTACACATATTGTAAATATTTGGTGCTTTTAATGCAATTGTCATTTGAATTTTCTTTTTTTGTAAAAAAATCTAATTTTTTGAAAGTTATATTTTGATTAAGAAGTGACTCCATGCCCAAAGGAGTAGTTTGCAGTGTGCGAGTTCTAATCACCTTGCTGGCAAGGCATTGTCCGCAGATGGAGCCAATGTTCTTATTCACTACTCACTCACTACTTTTCAAATGATCATTGATCTAGGATGCATGAGAATAGTGAAATTGAGTCCATTTCCTAAGCCATAGAAGTTATCAGAGCTTTATGAGATCCTATCTATTGCATAATGCTCGAAAAAATCTTTCTGGTGGTATATAGAAGTCCAAAAAGGGATTCCCGAATCAAAAGTTAGAGCCTGTAGAAGATTTCCCCTGAAAACCTCAGCTAATTGAGGAAAATAGCTATGGAGAAAAAATCATAGTCGAGACCCAAGAGGCTCATCGCATATCACATACTGGCATTCAAACGGGTATGGAGCACTGATAGAGTGAGAAACAACGATCCGTCAATCATCGATATTGCATATCGGCAGTCGACGAATTAGGGCCCAACATTTATCAGTGGTCAGAACCCCCCGAGGCACAAAAACGTATCGACAATCATCATTTCGGTGAAAAAATGGGCCAACACTCCAAATCCTTATGGGGGGACCGATATTGCAATGCAGTATTAAAAGTTCTAGGGGTCAAGCTGAAAGCGTTACAAAGAAAATGGTTAACAAAACAAGGCAGTTGGGCCTCCCCTTTCTCTCTACTCCACGTGGCATCAGCGATCAGTGGAGGGTGTAGTCACAAACTATTTAAAATAATTGATATTATGATATAGAAACAAAACATCGGGGACGGTCGAATTTCAAATACAAAGGAAACGCCTGTGAAAACAGGGTCAAGCAGGCCTTTTTCTCTCTCCTCCAGGTGGCGACGTGGCGGAATATGATTAGTTCTCGAAACTGACATGCTAGCTAATGTTAGCTATGACATGGAAGTATGGATTTTGATGTGGTATCTAGATAGGTGTCACTCATTTTTGGCATTTTCAAGGGTAATATGGGGGCATTTCCAGGTGCCACATGTCACCACTTATAGGGTGATGTGTGGCAATGATGAAGTCACCCCAGGGTATCGAAGATCGATGGTCGAAAATTGCATGAAATGAAAATTATTTCCACCTCCAATACACCTCCTCGGCTACGATTGTGATCAGGAAAGAGGCATTATATGCAATATGTTATGTCTTGTAATTTTTACGGATTTCGGGTCTGGGAAATCGGCCGATGCGGTGTAAGGAGCGATCGAAGGTATTTTCAAGTTATAAAGGAAGAGGCCCCCTATGCATCTGTTGAGAGCCTTAGCAACGAAGCACAAAGCCCTTGGTCCCAACCCCTAGTCATATACAGAGCACTACAAAAGGAGCCGTAATAAAGTGGAGCTAAGGGGGAAATGCAAAGGCGGCCTTTCACCTGTTCCAGAGGTAAAATGCCTATGCCCTTTCACCTATTTGAAGAGGTAAAATTCATGTGCCCCTTGAGACTTCCATCATTAAACTGAGAACTCACCCCAGGCCAAATCAGGGCACCAATCATGCTCAGAAGGTTTTTATGGTGGAAATGACAGAGTGGTCCCGGAGGCAGATGTAACAGTGAATCATGAGAGGAAGCATTCAAAAAAAAGTATGGGCACCCCCCAGAAATGGCTCTTCATAATTCATTCTCAAGGTCAGTGCCGAAGGTATTAAATACAGAATGACAATAGTTAGCTGAGCAAAGCAGGAGCATATGTCATGAACTAAATCCAACCATGAAACAGAAGTGATTACAGGGATGGGGCATTCGTATTTTTCATTAATGTCTCACCTATTCCGCGAGTTTGTGATTTGCCTTCCTCTGGGAGGCCATTACTATTGTTTTTAATGTTTTTGGATACAAAAATTCCCCTAGCCGAGAGAGAAAGCTGACTTGAAAGCTGGAAAAGTGACCCACGATTTTATGTATTGACCATGTTTAAATGCACCCCCTCTTCTTATAAATAGGGGGTCGCAGCACTAAAAAAGGGTTCTGAAATCTAAAAGAAAGTCGTATATTTTTGTGAAAACTGTATCACTTAGTCACATAGATCTTACATAATATTACAGGAATAGTGGTGATTCCTCCTTTGATGTATTATAGTCTGTTACTCTGTCTCATTCATCTTGTATGTTTTCCTCTTTGAATTCATGCGATAATAGATACCCTAATATTTTAGAATTGTCTACAGATTCATCTGCATTAAATTTTTAATGCATATGCCTATGTGAGGGGTTGAAATTATATTTCCAAAACTATATTGTGTGAAGCATATCATCCATTTCTTCTTTGTCCATTACATCTTATTGTTGCTCAGATAGTTATAGTAAATCTTATGGTTTCAGGCTCTATATTTTATATATATAATTCTTGGTACTCTGAGCTCTATATCTTGAGTTGTCCCTTTTCTGTATCTTCTCTCATTTATCTTATAAAGCTTATTAAACTATAAGTCTTTGAAGTGCTTGGCCTTCACTATTTCTATTATATTTTTGGGAACTATGTGTGTGTAGAAATGTTGAAACATACGTCGTGTATCATTGAATGAAAGAACCAACTCTTTGATATCTATGTATAGAATATAGGTGGTGTCTCCTCCTGCTCGAGAATCATTTGAGGCACATTGATTTAGATGTACCCTGGCACTAGTCTTGTAAGAAATCCAAGGTTGTCTCTGGGAGAGAAAACACCTACCTCCCTAGTGTAATGGACAATCCTTCTTACGATGATCTTTGCCACATATCCAACACTACAACAATTCTCTACTATCACCTCTAGTATATTTCTCTCCAGGCTGCAACACATATCCCTTCTCAACTACACTAAACTTCTTGTAAGGACCAACATTTTATTTCTCACCTGCATCTTGAGGTCTTCCCCACTTCGGCGGCCATTTTCCTTTGACTTTCTCATTTCCTTTCAAGTCATATTTAGGCTCATCTTTTCACTTTTATTTCTCATAACAATGCTTCAGTTTATGGATGGATTCCTCTAACAATATAGACTCATCAAACTCAATCTGGTCTCTATATGTTGTTGGAAATCCAGTGATGAATCTCTAAATCTTAGCCTTCTCCTCCTTAATCTATGGCACATACCTCAACAGCTCGAAGAATCTTCTAGTGTACTCATTATCTGTCATAGAACCCATATGTATCTGATAAAAATCCTTAGCTCTATCAACATAGTACCTATCTGATAAGTACTTCTTCTTAAAGAGTTTCTCAAACTCATCCCAAGTCAAGTCTTCTTCCTGAATTCCCTTGATAACTTCACATATTCCAACTAGATATATGATTTCCCTTTAAGACTGAAGGTGGCTATCTTTGCTTTCATGTTCTCTGAATATATTTGCAATCTAAAGAATTTATTCATTCCCAACAACCATTCCTCTGCATCTTTTGTCTTCTCCATCTCTCCATCAAATGTAGGAGGCTTCACCTTCTTGAAATCCTTAGGAAAATACTCACCCTTCCTATAATGATGATGATAGTGATGACTGTAATGGTTTCTCCTAGCTGAGAAACTAGAATGATGCCCATACATACCATTCCTCTTGTTTGGTGTATCTAGTGATATTCCACCTCTAACTGTGTCCCCTCTATACAACCTGTATCCGGACCGATATATGCTACCATAGGCTCCATTATTTTTCTCTTCCTGCTCTTAACTAATTGTTATATATCCGTGTCTCAGCAATTCTGACAAGCTTTGAAGGATTGTTGCATTAACCTCTACCTGCTTCTCCTGAGCCATTGCAAGTCTTTTATGAACCTCAACCAACCTATCATTGTCTACTTTGAAAATTCTGATCTCTGCCCTCAAGCTTCTCAATGTATCTTCTATACCAGGAGAATAATCTTCTCCTTGCCGCCCAACTAATATGTAGGGGAGTCACGAGAACTGTAGTCTACCATTTGGCTTATCATATGGAATTATATTCTTCCTGCGAGGATACCATGTCAGATAAACCAAATAGATACCAAAATAAAATCCATACCTGAGTGATGTTCAAGGGAGGCTTATCTCATCTACAAGATTAGTCCACATTAGCATGTACATGTATAATCATAAACATATCTATGTAGTAACATAACATCACAACCACATCATGTATGATCATAACAACTGTATACCCTAATCCCATGAATGACAACCATAACCTTGACAACATCAGACTTATCTAAAGAGAGAAAAACCATGATCGGATGCCACGTTGTGATATCAAATATGACCCAAAGAGAGTGCAACCCGCTCTTATACCACCTTGTAATGCCTCCTCCCACATTTACCCAATTTCACTGGCTTTCCTAGGGTAAACATGAGTTGAGGTTCACTATGATATGTCTCAACCTCCTATGTGAACTTAAGGAAATGGAGTTGACAACTAAAGACCTTACTGACTTCCTTCAGGTTCCATAGGACCTCCAAGAGTAACCCAACCCCTCCAAGTGTCCAACCCCTGAGATAAATTACGTTTTCCCTGACCTTTGAGCCCCAGTCATTCCCTTGGCAAGGCCTCCATGTGACTATGGGTTACCAATCTCTCCCATAGGCCTACATTAGTGCGACTGTGGCCTTTTTGTGCCAGTGGATGGGGCTAGGCCTCTATCCAAAAATCCATGAAATGTCTAGAACTCATAAAAGGCATGAAGACAATGCTTGTAATCCAAACATTGGAACCACGACTTGACTTGACCATCTCCAAATGAGACTGACATTTTTTCAAACACTTGGTAGATATGCAACCTATAGGTCATGAATGCAAGTCTGAACATAAGGGACTGAGAAATTAAGTGAGGTTTAACAAGAAGGTTCTTTACCTTCTGACATTAGTCTTCATATCATCAATTAGTTATTGCATTCATTATTTATTTAGTTGTAAGTAAAACATGAATAGAGCCATGACCATGACCAAGAACTGTCATATAACCATGCTTATAACCAACATACAACCAGATAAATATCCATAAGAGAGCATACATTAAATCCACATAATAACCAATACATTTCCATACCAAAAGAAAGAGAACTTAGCTTTTATTAAAAATAGGCAATTAACGATTGGGTTCAAGACTCCCATGTTCCACTTGACCATAGATTTCCTTAACCATATCTTTCTTTCATCCAATCACCCTCGTGCCATATTCCAAGCATGAATGTGGGATCTCATGTGAATAACCAATCCAAATAAAACTAAGGGAATCTAGAGGTTAAACCACCTCCACCCTCTCCATACCATGATCACACCTAAATCAATGTCGAGATCGCAAAACCGAACCGAACTTGGATGCCTCAAAATTTCTTGACCATCCTTGAGGAATTTTTTTGTCTTTGCCCTTAGGCTTTACCATGTATCCCGCCATTACCTATCAAGGGATTCCTAGGCCTTTGGTAATTTTCCTGAGACTAGCTCACCCCGGATTCCAAAACCATTCGGCAATCCAAAGCTCAAACCGAGAATAATCCCATCACACCATGGCTATTCGGAAAAGGCAAGGCTAGGCTAAAATCCACTTTCAATCCTGGAAAAATCCATGCCAACAATATAAAAAGAATCATATAGCAACATGCACATACCATGCATGTCAAAACCAGCTAGGAAATCACACATGAAATCTGTTACCTGCAAGTATTCCCGTTGAAGTTGCTTGATCCTTGCCTTCCTTTGCTTTCCTTGTCCTTCTTTGCTTTCCTTTCCTTTCCTTTCCTTTCTTACTTATTTTCTTTCTCCTCTCTGAAGCTAATTCCAAAAATGAACTGACAAAATGTTACCAACTAATGCTCTAAGGTCTTTTTATTGATGAGCCTCTAATTTATTCAATTTTCCATTATTTTCCTTGATTTTCCTCCTCACATGAAACTTGTGACCTTTCACCTTCCTTTTCTCCTAAATTCCATTATTTTCATAAATAATGTGCCAAATCTACCTTTTTTCCTTTCCAAATCCTTATCCATTGCCTTTTCTAATTTCCCTTAGCCACAAAACACAATAATTCGTGCCCATTAGGATATTTTTCCCAACATTCAACTTGGAATAAGTGTCCCTTGTGCGTAGTCTTATTTTACCTTTATTAACTATTATTACATGAAATATTAACCCAGGGTTCTTAGACAAAGAGATGGAGGGTTGAGATTGCTTCTCCACTCTTAAGATCAACGGTCATGACTTAGCCTGCCATTGACTTAAAAGTTGATCAAAAAATTCAATAATTAAATTACTGACTTTAGCCTAAAGTTTAGACTTAATAATATTTAAATTTTGTGGAAGAAATGAATTTATATGATTGAATGCATGTCATGGCACCTAACCAATTCATATTCACTTTCCTAGCTACAGTTTAAACACTCCCTCTTAGCAAGCACGGAGCTTTGCACAACACCCAACTTACCCCTAAAGAATACAAACTTGCCCTTCATCAAGGCCTTGGTTAGGATGTTTTCTACCTACTCATATGTAGGTATGTATTGCACCTTCACATTCCCCTTCTACACACAATATCTAATGAAGTAGAACTTGATCTAAATGTGTTTCAACTTGTCAAGAAACATCAGAGTCTCAGAGAGCTCGATGCAACTCTGATTATCACAATGAATAAAAGTTACCTCCAACTCCTTATTAAACAACCGCATGAGGAACTTCTAAAGCCAAATGGACTCAAAGGTTTCCAAGATGGAAGGAATCTATTCAACCTCAGCAGAACTCAGTGCAACTAATCTATATTTCCTACTAAACCAAGAAACTTCTCCTATCCTAGATTGAAACAATTCCCATAAGTGTTTTTTATATCAGCTATACTTCCTGTCCAATCTACATTCGTGCACTCCTCCAACATCACTCCATCACATTGAATGTAACTCAACACATACTCAAATGTTCCCCAAAGATATCTCAACACATGTTTTGCATCTACCTAGTGAACTCGCTTAGGTTCTAACATGTACCAACTAAGTGTGTTAACTGGAAAAAAAATATCTAGAATGGTGTTGACTAGATACATGATGTTTTGTGTGGAGCATGACTATTCAGAGGTCTTTGTTTCAGCTGGATGTATACCCCAGGAAGTTTGTACACCCCTCCATGCGAAGGGGTGCGAGGGGGACTTGTCCCCCCCGCGGGGGTCTGGGGGGGTTGATCCCCCCCGGCTGGGGGGTCTGGGGGCCAGCGGTCCCCTAGCGGGTGCTCGAGGGTAGCACCCTCGAAGCTAAAAACAGATGTAAAGTTTCCTTGTAAAAGTATAGTAATTTCTATTCAATCTGGGCCATTCATTAGGCAGATGATCTGACGGTAGAACTTATGTTTAGTTTAGGGCTCTTTTTGCCCTAGAAGGAAACCCCTCTCTTTGTATGAGGGCATTGTATTTGAGGCTGTGTAATAGGTGTGTATTCTGTGAGCGAGAAACAGAGAGGTGAGACTGTGAGAGAAAACAGAGGATATTACAGCGGATTTGCTATAGGTTGTGTCTCTTCATTTTGCTAGATAATAGAAAGGAAGGACTGGCTGTTTGGGGTGGACGTAGCCCAAACTGGGTGAACCACGTATATATGTGTCTCTCTTGTTTTATGCATTTTCTGTGTTTATATTTCTGTAATATTTTATGTGTTCCATTGCTCTGTAATATGTAATTTTCTAACAACTGGTATCGGAGCCGAAGGTCTATTTGGCTGATAAACTTGTAGGAAATAAGGGTTCCTCGTTTGAGTGGGAGCAATGGCGGAAGATGGTAAGTTTAGGGTCGAGAAATTTAACGGCCAAAACTTCTCGCTATGGAAGATGTAGATGGAAGATTATCTGTATCAGAAAGATCTGTATCTACCATTGAGCGGAAAAACAAATAAGCTGACGGCTATGACAGATGAAGAATGGAACCTTCTCGATAGAAAGGCACTCGGAACAATACGGTTGTGCCTCGCTGCATTAATCACCTTCAACATTTCAAAGGAAACAACGACAGAGGGTTTGATTCAGGCGTTGTCGAAACTATATGAAAAACCCTCGGCCTTAAACAAGGTATTTCTTATGAAACAGTTATTTAATATGAAGATGTCAGAAGGTGGATCTGTTGCAGATCATTTAAATGATTTTAATACAGTTACAAGTCAGTTAAGTTCTGTAGCGGTAAACTTTGAAGATGAAGTTAGAGCTTTGTTATTCTTGTGCTCGTTGCCAGAAAGTTGGAACGGTTTAATAATGGCCATTAGTAACTCTGTCTCTAGATCTAGTACTTTAAAGTTTGATGATGTTGTCGGTGCTATCCTTAGCGAGGAAATGCGACGGAAAAGATCCGGAGAGACACCGGGTAATGATTTGAGTGAAGATTCTAGGGGAAGAAAAATGGAAAGAGGAAAGAGCTCAGGATATCACAGTAAATCAAGGAAAGGTAGATCCAAGTCCAGATCGGGGATAGTGTGCTAGAAATGTAGAAAGAAAGGACACCTAAAGAAAGTCTGTAGATCTCGGAAGGGAAAAGAAGGAGATGCACAGCAAGAAAACAATCATGAAGCAAATGTGACAGGCGAGGTGTTACAAGATGCTTTGATTCTTTCTTTCGAAAATATTACTGATTCCTGGGTGGTAGATTCAGGGGCCTCATTCCATGTCACACCTGATTAGAAATACTTTCATGACTATGTTCAAGGAGATTTTGGACAAGTTCATTTGGGTGATGATAAACCCGTAAAATTGTTGGAATGGGTAAGGTTCTTGTAAAATAGCAGAATGGAAACCAATGGCTACTAAAGGAGGTAAGGCATGTTCCAGATCTAAAGAAAAATCTGATTTCAACAGGGCAGTTAGGCGGTGAAGGTTGTGTGACAACTTTCACAGATAAAGCTTGGAAGGTCACCAAAGGAGCCCTGGTAATAGCAAAAGGCGAAAAGGTTGGTACATTGTATTTATGCAATGGTATTTCTAACTCTGTTAATGCTTTAACTTCCAAAGGAGTAGATGCAGCATTATGGCATCATAGGCTTGGACACATGCATGAAAAGGGGATGAAGATTTTTCACTCAAGGAATTTGTGGCCGGGTTTGAAGAATGTTGATTTGGACTTCTGTGAAAATTACATTTATGGAAAACAGAAGAGAGTCGGATTTCTCAGAGTTGGGAAAGAAAAGAAGAGCGAAAAATTAGAGCTTGTGCATACAGATGTATGGGGACCTGCTCAGGTATCATCTCTCGGTGGCTCTTATTATTATGTTACCTTTATTGATGATGCAACTAGAAAAACTTGGATTTATTGTATTAAGAATAAATCTGATGTATTTGATACTTTCAAGAAATGGAAAGCTTTGGTTGAGATTGAGACAGGAAAGAAATTGAAGTGTCTTAGATCAGACAATGGAGGTGAATATTATAGCAAAGAGTTTGATAGGTACCGTTCATAGCATGGAATTCACAGAGAGAAGACAGTTCCAAGAACACCACAAGAAAATGGTGTGTCAGAAAGGATGAACAGAACAATCATGGAACGTGCAAGGTGCATGAGATTGCATGCAGGATTGCCTTTACAGTTTTGGGTAGATGCTGTAGATACTGCTGTTTATCTAATAAATAGAGGGCCTTCAAGTTCCTTGGATGGTGGTGTTCCAGAGGAAGCATGGACAGGTAAAAAGGTAAACTACTCCTTTTTAAAGCCTTTTGGTTGTGAGGCATTTGTCCATATTGATAAAGAAAATAGAACAAAGCTTGAGGCAAAGTCAAAGAAATGTACCTTTATTGGATATGGTGTTAATGATTTTGGTTATCACTTATATGATTACGAAAATCACAAAATAATTAGGAGCAGGGATGTAATATTCAATGAAAAGGTCTTGTATAAAAATCAGTGGCAGGAAAAGAAGCAAGAAAAAGAAGACAAGGAATATGTAGTTCTTGACGAAATCACTGAAAAAGTAAAGGTGCCTGAAAATAATAATAATCAACAACCACAACAACAACAACCACCACAACAACAACAGGCGCCCCAAACACCTAAAAGTGGTGTTATAAGATCTACCAGGATAAGTAGACCCCCTGAACGATACTCTCCTTCATTATATTATTTATTGTTGACTGATTCTGGTGAACCCGAACGTTATGAAGAAGCAATGCAGGTTGAAAGCAAGAAGAAGTGGGAGGCAGCCATGGAAGAAGATATGGACTCCTTAATGCATAACTAGACTTGGGACTTAGTCAGGTTGCCTGCAGGAAAAACTACATTGAAGAATAAATGGGTTTACAGGCTGAAGGAAGAAGATGGAGGAAAACAGAGGTACAAAGATAGACTTGTGGTGAAGGGGTTTGCACAGAAGAAAGGTATTTATTTTGATGAAATATTTTCTCCTGATGTTAAAATGACTTCAATAGGAACTATTTTAAGTCTAGTAGCAGCTGAAGATTTGCATCTTGAGTAGTTAGATGTAAAGACAGTCTTTCTCCATGGGGATTTGGAGGAAGAGATATATATGCAACAGCCACAAGGATATGAGGTGAAAGGGAAGGAGAAACTAGTGTGTAGGTTGAAGAAGAGCTTGTATGGCTTAAAATAGGCTCCAAGGCAGTGGTATCTAAAATTTGACAAGTTTATGTCTGAACAAGGTTATACTAGATGTCACTCTGATCATTGTGTTTATCTGAAAAAAGAAAAATGATGGAAGCTATATTATATTGTTATTATATGTAGATGACATGCTTGTTGCAGGGTCTAACAGGCAGGAAATAAATGTGCTCAAAAGAAAATTGGCAAATTCTTTTGCAATGAAGGATTTGGGAGCTGCAAAATAGATCCTTGGTATGAGAATCACTAGAGACAGGAAAAATCGCAAGTTAACATTGTCTCAGAATGAGTACATACAAAAGGTGTTAAGAAGATTTAATATGCACAATGCAAAACCAGTTAGTACACCTTTTGCTAGCCATTTCAAACTTAGTAAGGAAATGTGCCCAAAGACCCAAGAAGATATGGATTATATGTCTAAAGTTCCATATGCATCAGTAGTTGGAAGCTTAATGTATGCAATGGTCTGCACAAGGCCTGATATTGCACATGCAGTGGGAGTTGTAAGCAGGTACATGAACAATCCAGGAAAGGAACATTGGATGGCAGTGAAATGGATTCTCAGATATTTGAAAGGTACCACAAATCAAGCATTATGCTTTGGTGGTTCAAACATTTCTCTACAGGGATATGTTGATGCAGATATGGCAAGTGACAGAGATAACAGGAGGAGCACTACAGGATATGTATTTACTATTGGTGGAACAGCTGTCATTTGGGTTTCAAAAATCCAAAGTGTTGTTGCGCTTTCAACAACAGAAGCAGAATATGTTGCTACTACAGAAGCTAGTAAAGAAATGATTTGGTTACAAAGGTTTATGGGTAAATTGGGTAAGGAGGATGATATGGGCACGTTATACAGTGATAGCCAAAGTGCCATTCATCTTGCAAAGAACTCAGCATTTCATTCCAGGACTAAACACATACAGCTCAAGTACCATTTCATACGATCAGTGTTGGAAGATGGAGAGTTGAAGCTCGAAAAGATACACACTAGCCAGAATCCTGCAGACATGCTAACAAAAGTTGTAACCAGGGAGAAACTGAGAACATGCTCAGTTTCAATTGGTCTTCAAGGATGACGATGAAGATGAGAAATAGCCAGGTCCAAAGAGGAGTCATTGTCCAGCAAATGAAGCAGCGATGGAGTTGCTACAATCATTCTCCAAGTGGGAGATTGTTGTGTGTGGAGCATGATTGTTCAGAGGTCTTTATTTCAGCCGGATGTATACCCCAGGAAGTTTGTACACCCCTCCACGCGAAGGGGTACGGGGGGGACTTGTCCCCCCCATGAGGGTCCGGGGGGGGCGATCCCCCCCGGCTGGGGGGTCCGGGGGCCAGCAGTCCCCTGGCGGGGGCTCGCGAGCAACACCCCCAAAGCTAAAAACATATGTAAAATTGCCTTGTAAAAGTATAGTAATTTCTAGTCAATCTGGGTCATTCATTAGGCAAATGATCTGACAGTAGAACTTATGTTTAGTTTAGGGTTTTTTTTGCCCTAGAAGGCAACCCCTCTCTTTGTATGAGGGCATTGTATTTGAGGATGTGTAATAGGTGTGTATTCTGTGAGCGAGAAATAGAGAGGTGAGACTGTGAGAGAAAACAGAGGATATTACAGCGGATTTGTTGTAGGTTGTGTCTCTTCATTTTGCTGGATAATAGAAAGGAAGGACTGGTTGTTCAGGGTGGACGTAGCCCAAACTGGGTAAACCACGTATATCTGTGTCTCTCTTGTTTTATGCATTTTCTGTGTTTATATTTCTGTAATATTTTATGTGTTCCATTGCTCTGTAATATATAATTTTCTAACACATGAGAGAGCCAATCAACTCTCTATATGACTTAGGGTCCACTACCTCTAATTTAGAGGTGTCAATTTTCTTCTAGTTGGTCACTAGAGGCGTGGCCATGGGTCTACAATCCTCCATCCTATTATTTCTTTATGATATCATCTATATACTTCCCTTGCCCAAGGAATATCTCTCCATATTTTTTCCACACCTCCAAATCTAGGTCCCTCTTGCATTTTGTTATGAGCCTCCCAAAACCTGTAAGAAACAGGTCATTAAGATAAAGCACTAAAATGAGAGGTTCTCCCTTTATCTGAATGTAATAAAATTCCATATTTGCCTCACTCTTGGTGAAGCCCATGCCCTAGAAGTAGCTATCAATCCTGGCATACCATGCCTTTGGATCCTGCTTGAGCCCATATAATGCTATTTTCAATATGCACAAATGAGAGTTCCTCCCATGTACTTCAAAACCCTTTGGTTTCTAAATATAGATCTTTTCTTCAACCACGCCATTGAGGAAGACCATCTTCACTTCCATTTGGTGAATCCTCTTGTTGGGATTTATAAATGAGGAATTAATATAGCAACATTTAATATATCAATCTAGATTGTGTAAGATTGAAGGTGCAACATAAGAAATTTCAAAGAATACCTTAAAAATATTTGAAACCTATTTAATATCAATCAAGCTCTTGCAAAAAATTCAAAGGTATCACTCAAGAAACAAAAATTTCAAAGTATGAGAGCACACAAAGATCCTACCCCTGGCTCCTCTTCTCGATTGAGAAACTCCTATAGAAATCTTGTCTCGTTTATCCACGAGACAAGGGGATGTAGGTCTCATTCAAAGCTTCAGGTTGACAAAAGCATTCACAATATTCAAAATTCCCTGCAATAAAACCAAGCATTATCCACACAAACAATACCAATACATTCATATAGATTCGAAGGATGACCTGGTCTAGAAAATTAATGAATATTTTTTCAACGCAAAGGTACAGTTACTAAAATAATTATAGATTGTATATACATTACTCCTAAAAAAAATGCAAAGTTAAATTGTGATGAAAAACACCAAGGTTTTCTCAAGACATCAGTCATAACCTACAAACAATCTTAACCAAAGGTAGTCTCAAAGAATTAATCTGAGAATATTTCACTCTGTCAATCCACGATATATCATTAATCCAACCTACAGAATAAAACTATCTTCTCATACTGATCCTGGCATCGAATATAATATTAAAATCATGTGTAAAGGAAAATTTAATTTCATAAGAGGTAGATCTAAGTGAATATCATTCTCATAAAACCATAGTTATTTCTATATTAAATATCCATTCGTGATTATGCATTCCACAAAGGATTAATCAATCTTATTGATCAATTTTTTACGAGATCGCCACAACAACTTCGAGGCCAAGAAATTCTTCATATAACATGTCAAATTGATCAGAAAGTCTTTAAGAATGTAACTCTGTATCCAGAGTTTCAGAGGTATCTCGGAGAAGAGAAATCTATGATTCAAATTTTGCATAGAAGTTTAGTAAACTTATGTCAAATTAGACCAAAACTTATCTGCACACTTTGTATTTAAAATTTCAATATTCAGGACATCAAAATCTTCATAAACAAAATTAGATGAAGTACCAAGACCAATCACAGGGCAGAGTTTGATCAAAGATTTAATGTGTTGATAATCCATATACAACAATGCATTTCTATGAGGTAACCTTGTAGATATACTCATTAATCAACTCCATACAAAGAACTAACACACAAAGCTTTAATATAAACACGAGATGTAAAATTAAACCACAACCCTATACTAAATTGAACCACAACCTCACACTCTGCATCTATCAAAACATAATGGAATAAATCCTAAGACGAAAGGGACAGTGGGTTGTATGGTAGGCCCAGACCACCCAGCTCATTACCCTTATAAAAATTAAATCACAATTCCAAAAATCTCAAACACAATAAATGTGAATCAAGCGTCAACTTGTATTAACTCCTGAAGTCTGTTACATGAGCATGAAATAGCACAGAGCTTGGTCTCAGTGGTCCCCTCCTAGGATCATTCCATTGGAAAAACAAAACTTCTTTGTTAGCTTCCCTCTATTGCTTACTAATATGTCTACTAACCCTCATTACAAGTTTTGCCACATATTTGTATGAAAATCCCATCTATGAAAAAAACTGATGGATTGGATTTCATGGATCACTAACCAATTCCTATGCTCATTTTTAGGATTATAATCTAATCTAGGTTTTTATGCAAGGATACATCCCCAACCTAGATATTAATTTTAATAATCTGGTAAAAACAATCGACTAACAAGATCAATATTGTTCATGCATAGGAAGACCCATTGTTCATAGAAGGAAGTTGACCTAATGTTTGACCATAAATTTCATGCTTGCTTGATCCAGGGGGATATCGGTGGCCACCGGCTTATTCCATGTGGACCCCCACCATTGTTTATTTTCAGTTTCCTTTATTTTAGCACAACTTACTATTTTTGGTATTTTTTCGGGTCCTAAACTTCTTAAGTTGTTTTGAGGGACTAAAAGACGTTTTTAGGGAAAACCGAGAGATCGGAAAAGTGCCAATCTAACTTTTTTCTTTTTTTTCGGCCTCCTCCTTGAGATATTCAAAAAAAGGTATTATGATAGCTAAACGTAGATCATATGCCAAAGTTACAACCCCACGAAGTTGACGTTCCAACTTACCCCAACGGGGCCCATAAGATTTTGGTGCTTCATCTCCTAGGATTAGGTTTCTGGATGTTTAAGGTCTCTCATTGTTTCTCAATAATAAAAAGTCCACCAAGACTCATTGTAATGCAGTTCATAGGAGTGTAGCTACCACATCTCTTCTTAGAGATAAGCTACCATTTCTTGAGCTAGTTTATTTCCATTCTCTATGTAAGCATATTTCAATTCTTTGATATTAATGAAATGAAGTTTTATTTATAATGCATCTCGGTGTTTATGTTTGTATTTGTATTTTGTTGCATTCCTATATAATTCTGGATCATTTGTATTAAAGTGGTCTACTCTTTCTCTATTTTTATTTGCATGTCCCCAACAAGGTCAAGGTATAAGAAGTTAGGGGTCGAACTAGTTATAAAATTTCAAGACCAACCTCACAAACCCCAACAACCTCCCATGGCAGAAGAAAAGAAAGATGAGGGGGTAGGAGATACTTTCAAAATATTTCTCGAGGAACCCCTCAAGCGATAGAGGAACGTAATGATGGATAACTTTTCCCAGATCCTTCAGCAGCTACCCACAAGTGACACATCTTCATCCAGCAGCCACTCTAGAGGCGCCACTCCCTTTAAGGTACAAGTCAAATTTGACATTCCCATATTTGAAGGCCAGATAGATGTAGACGTCGTAGATAGATGGTTAAATCTGTTGGAAGGATATTTTTTGGTTCATGACTTTTCCAATCGTGAAAATATTTCTTTTGCACTCCTAAAAGTCGCCCCCTATGTGAAGGACTAGTGGGAAACCTACTGTGAATTGAAGGACGAGAGGGAATCCTCTCTATTTTTAGCTACACCCACTTGGAATTATTTTCAAGAATCCATCAAGGAACAATATTAACCTGTCGGGAGATATGAAGATAAATACATAAAGTGGACCATGCCACGGTAGGGAAGGGACCAAGACGTGCCAGAGTTCACAAATATTTTTCATACGCTTCACATGAAGTTGGGTATCAAGGATTTTGAGCTAAATTTGGTACTCAAGTACCACGGTTATCTACACAAGTACATCCTTGATGAGATGGAGTTCCTAAACATGTACTTGCTTGGTGCCACATATCAATACGCTGTCAAGATCAAGCAAAAAATTTAAACAAAAGAAGCGAAACTTTGGATCTATGAATCCAAAGCAAGGGAAAGGTGCCCCAAACTATGAAACAAAGGACAAATCCAAGGAGAGGTGACCCAAGAAAATCCATCGAAGCTGCAAGCAAAGAACAACACCACGAAGACAAAAAAGGACACAGGGAAATGGTGTGAGTTCAATAAGATCCCCAATCACAACACAAGTGGGTGTCAAACCAAGAAGTCACTGGTCGTTGAGCTGAAAGCTCCCGAATTAGATGCATGTTCCAACTTTGAGTCAGAACCTGACAAAGGGAAACAGACTATTAATGCGAAGCCTTGTGCCACTATTGCCACCACCAATCTCCGAAATATTGAGCCCAAAGATACACAGGAGGGGGATCATCTCTTCCACTCACATATGTGGGTGAAGTCTTCTTCATTGCAATTCATTTTCAACAAAAAAAAGCCAAAAAAACTGCATTTCAATAGAGGTTGTGAAGCGGTTGGACA
Organism: Pinus tabuliformis; assembly: GCA_031772625.1. Taxonomy (NCBI): domain Eukaryota; kingdom Viridiplantae; phylum Streptophyta; class Pinopsida; order Pinales; family Pinaceae; genus Pinus; species Pinus tabuliformis. The sequence goes on from CM062805.1 coordinate 1,277,482,274, forward strand.
TATTGACCACACCACACCAGCCATACACCATCGGGTGGCTTCACCAAGGACGAGATCTCTGAATTAGCAAGCAATGCCTCCTTCCCTATAGCATCAAACCCTTCACAGATGAGGTACTATGTGATGTTTCCCCTCTTGAAGTTTGTGATGTATTATTAGGCCAACCATACTTTTAGAAGCATCATGTTGTGTATGAGTCTATGCCTTTCATTGTTATTATTTCTTTTAAAAATAAGTTATATAGAATACCAGAGGTAGCACTGCCTACTGCCATATCTTTGATCACTGTGAAGCAATACAGTAAAATCATTTCCCATACTAGGAAATTTGTCTTCCTTATGATTCACCCTCAGGGAAAGAATAAGGTTGTGGCCACATCCGCAACCTCTAGATAGTTCTCTTCTGCATGGAAACAATAGATGGACAAGGTCATGGAGGAGTACAGGGATATCTTCACCTCACCCTAAAGGGTACCCCTACACTGTCAGGTCAAGCACTCCATCAATATGAGCCTGGGAGCATTGTTACCCAATCGGATGATCTATCGATGCTCTATTATGGAGAATGATGAAATCAAGAGGGGGATTCAAGAGCTATTATAGAAAGAGCACATTAGCTGTTGGGCAGTGGATCCCCCCATAGCATGTTTTTGGGGCTTGAAGCCCAAATTTTGGTCAAGTGTAATGTAAAGACCCCGCGAAATTCAGGCACAGAGCACAAGAGTCTAGGGTTGTCTGCCCTAAGATAATGTAATTTAATGTAAAATGTGTTGTCTTAACCGTGGTCCACGGACCATGGGATTGTATAAATAGAGCAAGGCTCTATGTGTAAAGTTAGTCTTAGTTTTGGGAAGTAACAAATAGGTGCGAAGGCATGGTTAGAAGATAGAAGTAAATCTGAAGTGTATTGGGTCATAGTGGTAGGTAGAGGCTCTGTAGCTAAGTGCACAAAGGCCTAGTAGAGTCTGCAGGTGAGTGTGCGGACCCTTGCAGCTGAGTGTGCAGGGTAGAGTCGGGTCTGTAAACAGAACTTGAGTATTAATAAAGATAATATTGATTCATATGATTGAGCATCTATTTGTAGATATATATTTCTATGTTCTGGTTATCTTTATGCATTTAATTGTTTTCAAGTAATCACATTAATCTGGAAGTTGAATAAGTAATAATAATATTGTGCCCGCACAAACTAAGTTAAGCCCTAATATAATAGCACAGTAAGGATCAGATCAGAATAATACGAAGGTGCGCATGGGTTGCAAAGAATAGAAAGTTGTGTGAAGCAGCGCAACGTGTAAAATAGGATCGTGAACCTCTAGAACCCTCATCAAGACATCCCTAGGGTGTGGAAACCTAGTTCCAGCACCCTCCAATACTACTTCAGCTGAGACCTCAATCAACACTCCGTGGACTCTTGCCAAAAGGGCCAATAGTACCAGGATTTGCTTGGCCAACTCACTGTTGAACCTTTTTCAGGCCCCATGTAGCCAACAAATGGTTCCATTGCTAGGACCGGGATCTGCCTAAGGGATGTCTAATGTCGTGCCACTAGAACCCAACAAAGATGGAAATTGAAGAGTGGTTGGACAAGAAGATTCACGAGTTCGTGACACAGGAAAATAGAACTCCGTAGGTATCCAAGAAAAGGTGGTTGTATCGCTACGTGTATATGGAAATCTATGAGATATTCTTCGTATCCTTTCCTTCTGAACTGTACGAGTGGATCGCGATGTTAGTTGAAAGCCAGGGTAGGTGTAAGCTTGACCAACTGAAAGTGTGGAATCCAGAATTAGTGCGCAGACTAGAGGCATCAAAAGATAAGATCGCGCAAGATGTGGACCATTAGCTTGACCATATAATAGGGGGATTTATTATTGAGTTCGCGGTAGACACAATCGTGAGCTACAGCAAAGCAGAATGATGTTTTCTCAAGGGACCACGAGGTAAGTACATTAAATCTTTGAATACCTGAATTAACTAATGTTGTTATGTGAAAAGTGGGTTATGCGAATACATTAATGTTTGGAATGACGCAGAGAAGAAAAATATACAAAGGTAGTGGGGAATTATGAAACAGTCCCTTAATTTCACCTTCGTGAGAGAGCGAGGAAGAGCTCACTCGGATTTCTCCGAGAAATGCAATCAGTTTGATAAGGAAGCACATCCCCCAGTTACCACCTCCACCCACACGACCACCCATTTCACCTCCTTCACCTCCATATCCACCCACTCCACCTCCACCAACTCTGCAATTCATCATGGCAAGCATGATCAAGCTACCCGTATTCAGAGGAATAGGGAATGAGGATCCGAACCAGTTTTGGTTTGTGGTAAGAGCAGTGTGGGAAGCACAAGGGGTCATGGACGACAATATTAAGAAGGCTACATTGGTGAGCATGCTGCAGGATCGCACGTTGACATGGTATATAAAGCACTCTAATGACCACCCAAATGCAGGGATAGCGGAGATCTAGAAAGTGTTGAACAGATAATTTAGCCGGCTGAAATCAAAGAGACAGTCAATCATCGGATTTAAAGAGATCGCGATGCTTCTAGGTGAGACCCCCTGGGATCTGGACTAGCAACTGAAGAGTACGATCCGTGAGGCTAATATGACTCTCATGGATGCACAGCATCGCGCATGATTTGTGGCATCTCTGACACCACACCTGAGGACGGCGTTGTCACAACAGAAACTTTCTACCCAGGTCGAAGCATTGGAAATGGCAATGAGGTTACATGAGACATCGATACAAGATCTAGGGCTGGGAGTTCAACAAATCCACACACAACTACAGAATATCTACCTAGAATTACAAAGCTTGAAGCAAGATAGGGCACCGTGGCTAGAGGTGCACGAGGAAGTATGGTGCATAAAATGCAAGGGCCAAGGCCATGACAAGGATCATTGTCTAGCATTCACTAACTACTTAGCAGGGGGGGGGGGGGCAATGCCATTGAGACCAGAGGCACAGGCAGAGCCGAGTATGACATCTGCATTATGGTTCGCAATCTATCAGATAGGAGGAAAGCACATGACGGATAATTGTCATTTGTTGCAGAAGTATACATAGACTCCACAACAGCTGTTTTGTAATTTTTGTAGGTCAGTGGGCCACAACGAGCGTACTTGTCATAGCTATGAGTTAATGATGGATTAGACCCCAACCTATCGAGTGCAGACAGAAACATGAGCCCTCAACCCAGTAGTGGGGATGGTGCACACTAGATTTCAAGGGTGAGGTTGAGGACAAGGAGGAGTGGGACCAGGAAGGGGCCACGGACAGTTAATTTGTTACAATTGCGGAGGACCAGGGCACTACACCCGCAATTATACTAACCCAACAAGACTATCATGTTCGTACTATGCTCAGCTTGATCATGAAATTGTATATTGTCCTACGTTGATCACACAGATGCGTGAAAAAGGGGTACTCTAGCCTCCTCTGACTCAGAATATCCAAATGATGAGGTCTGAACCACGCGAAGAAAACCCAAATGTGAACATGATGCTCAGAAGCGATACAACCATAGGGGAGGATAAGGGGAAGCAGCCCGAGGAAGATACATGGGTTCGCAAGGCTCCTACAAAGGAACTTGAGTTTGACTTAGAACGTGCAAAGAAGACATTCATGGAAGCTAAGAAGAGCTTCGCGGAGGCCTCCGCTTTAGGTAGTAAGGATCAACCAAAGCTAAGGATGGATCCTTCTATGCTTACTACCTTTTTGGAGACATGCATGAAATTCTTGTGCGACAATAAGGCAATTAAGGGACTACAGGAGTTGATCACTAGGTGTGCAGGGTCAGGGGAACCGCACGTAGTCCGAAAACTAGGAAAGCATGCATTGCACACTGGGAGGGAAATGAGATTGATGGCATAGATTAGCGAGTATGAAATGGATCAGGTAATCCTAGACCTGGGTTTGGATGTGAATGTGTTACCAAAGTAGACATGGGAATGCATGGGTAGGCCCACGTTATAGTGGTCCCCTATTCAATTACAAATGGTGAACCAACAGAAGATTTTTCCCATGGGGAGGTTGCAAGGGGTAACAATTGATATCGAAGGCGCGAGCACACAGACAGACTTTGAAGTAATAGAGATTGTTGATGACAGCAATCCTTATCCCACATTGCTAGGAATAGACTGGGCCACTGATATGAATGGAGTCATTAACCTGAAGAAGCGGAAGATGATATTCGAGAAAAATTCCCTACGCGTAGTAGTTCTGCTAGACCCAATAGAAGGAGAACGCTACACTGAACCAGTGCATGACTATGAAAGTGATGATGAGCTCGATTGTATTTACCAAATAACAATGCAAGACCAAGAGTGGGTGAACCCAACTGCAGATGGAAGAATCTCATGGGAGCACAACAGTTCCTGTACTTTGGATTCAGACGAAGAAGTAGAACTTTGGCAGAACTAGTTGCATGAAGTAACAATGTTGAATTGCAACATGATGATTAGATTACTATGTTTCATGACGACAGAGGCAAGAGAACTGCCAACATATGATGGAGTAACAGCGGTGGATGAATTCCTGGACAAATTTGAAAGTGCAGGACTGGAACAGTAGTTGTACGGTGCACTAGAATGGGCGTTGTGCGCCACACCCACATGATGGTGGAATACACATCAGGAGACCATTGTAAACTGGCACGAATGTAGAAGGCAGATGCACTTGCGGTTTGGAAGCCCCAGTGTCGAACTAGAGCCAAGCAGCTAGGACGAAGCAGCTTGCGCCCCCACTTGTGTCGATGGGTGTAGACATGTGTTGTGCAAGCACATCCCAGACTAAGGATCAAAAACCAGAACCAGAAGCGGCGACACACACCACAAATATTCCACGATGGAGCATTCAAAAGGCTATATGGAATCATGAACAGAGTTCACCAAGCGAGACGAACTGACTAAGACCTGCATGTACCAGTGGTTCGATGGGCCTATAGGGCCATAAGCAAAAACTGGAGCACGGAAATGACCCCAACACTAACAAGAAGAGACGAAACCATAAGAGCAGAAAAGAATACCCATACAACAGTTCTCGAAGTTGGGACAGTACGCGAGGACCTGGGTAAAGGAATTATGTAGTTACAGGAAACCATTCGGCGAGGGAACTTGAAACTTCACGAACTCGACGAAGATTAGGTATGGCTGAGAAAGAAAAGCATGACATTGGATGAAGAAATCAACAAACTGGAAACCGAAGTCACGCAAGCATGTTGTGCCAAAAAACTAAGCACGATGGGACAAGGTCTAGCCAGCCATACTACTGCATTAGAAGAAGTTGTGACCCTGCTACCATGGCTGCGACCGCACCTTACTAGAAAAAGTAAACAGGGGAGCGCACCATACAAGGAAGAATGCAACACACTAACAGACGAAAGGGTAATTGAGGGGTGCCCGCAGCCCAGGCTAGCAGGGAAATTGAAGCCTCACACTGGTGGTGTGACCACCTGACTATCCATAGGAAGCACAGTCTCAGCGCTCCAAGCAGTTGAAAGAGAGCGCGGGACTATAAAAGAGTCTGTATGGGAGATGTGCGAGACTGAGGTTGCGAATAGGATTGGGACATCACAGCGGTCACGGCCATGCATAAGGGGTTGCACCGCTGTGCGGGTAGGCTGGCAAGTGACCATTGGTGTCATTGTTTATGACAAGAGGTCCAATTTAAGACAAAAAGGAGTGGGCAGTGGGCAATTAAGAAAAGAATTAAGAATGAGATTTGGGACGATCTACCACCAAGAAGGCATTAATGATGTAGAAGTGGGGGGAAGGGTCGAATTCAAATCCAAAGATCGCTATAAAAACCCTAGGGCTAGCTCCAAGGCAACATTTGGTTGTTTGAGAATTGAGCAAGTACAAAGCATTGAGAGCCGCTTACTCTTACCATCCTCAAGTATAAACACAATGACAGCTGCTAAAACAAGAGTGTGATTTGCCGAAGTTACCGCGGAGCCCCGTATGGCCCATGAGGAGCCTGAAGAGGCAGCAGCTGTGCCAAAAGTTCCAAAATCACCATGCACACCGCAGCCACAAAAAGACAAGTAAATGATGGGGCCAGTTCAGGTATCCCCAAGAAACCCATGGTTTAACAAATTTTCAATGACATACGAGGGAAAAGCCATCACCATTGAAACAACAGAGGAGGAGGAAGAATTGCAGGCCCTGATCGCCCAAACCGAGGTGCAAGATGATGAAGCGAAGGAATACTCCCAAAATCATTCTGTGACTAAGTTACCTCCTTACATTCCCCCATGGAAGGGAAAAGCCAAGGTACTGAAGGACCTGGAGGCCACAAAGAGTGCACTCCAGATTCTGCTCCTCCCCGATGATATAAGGTTTGGAGGTCTGCTATTGGGATGAGTACTAACTATGAAGTTCAAATATTGGGACCTCGTGGACAACGAGAAGTTCCCACAGTTGGCTGCAGAGAAGTTAATAAATAAAAAATGGCTGCGTGGTGTGGAGCAGGTTGGGTTACTCCATTTGCAATGGATACCCCACTACCACCGTGTGCTCATCACCATTTTTTTCATCAGATAGCTATTGTGCCTGGTGCTTGATGGGTATCTCTGGCTAGAGGAGCCAATTCCCATCATGGCCAATCTAATTCACCAAATTTCTCGACTACCAGTCAAAGGAAATGACCCTGTGGCAATCGCTAGGAAAAGCAGCGACTTGGCCCTCGTAGAAGCTATGAAGGCCAAGTATAAACTAGAAAAGAGGAAGCGAGGGTACACAATAGAAAGTATAAAAGACCAAGGGGTGCGCATAGCCACCCAGCTACTGGCTGGCAAGCTAATGAGGAAATGTTGCGCCTACGAAGTACCAACATCTGTGATTGCATTGGCAGAGCAATGCGTAAAGGGAGTCTAGTTCAACTGGGCGTAGCTCCTATGTGACGAATTCTTAACGAACTACAAGGAGGCCCAGGAGTAGGGTAAGACCTTCCACTATGCATGGTTTCTCTTATCCATCATGTTGGTTGCAGGGGAGCTGCCGGCGGACAGTCAGTTTCCCACTACTAAGGGTGACCTGCCCAAAGCCGCGAGGTACACCTCACTCTAGGCTACAAAAGATGCAAACAGGATTCACAAGATAAAGGTGTTCTAGGTGTTCATGGAGGCAAGCATCTGAACATCGATTAACCATAGGTTGCGCTAGTCCCCCACAGTTCATAACAGCTTGCAAAGCGCGGAAAAATTCAAGGCAGATATGCATAACCTGTATATTCGGGCACACAAGGATCCAGCCCAAACATGGGTGAAGCTTCCTTTAATTGCAATGGATGATGTGATCTTCGTAGTAATGGAGTCATGGCCTCTAGAGTGGCATGCCCCAGACTTAGCAAAAATGGAGAAGATCGCAGCGCAGTAACGGAAGAAGGACACCAAGCTACGCCTCGCACAGCTAGCTGAGAGGAAGTGCCAGGAACAAGAAGTAGCCACACGACAGAGGGCGGCTGATGCAGCAGAAGCAGCACAGATGGCATAAACCACAACCACACCCACCAGAGAGGTTGAGGAAGGCCAGGAGATGTCTTCGGGGCAGCATACCAAGGAAGTGGATAGGGAGGAGGGCCGCATGGATTTGAATACGACATCAGCACAACACAAGCGGCCACGTGATCCAAAGCCAACAACCCCCAGGAAGAAATGGAAAGCCACGAAGACATCCATCGACCTGATCATGCTCACAGAAGGTGATCTATTAGATATCAGCAAAACAATTTGGGAAGTCACAAAGGATGCGCTCTGTTAGGTAAACTTGACTCGGGATAGAGTCAAAAGTTCACCAGGGTAAACAGTGATGGTTTTGGGGCACATGGTATTGTGCACCCATGGTATTATGCCCATGGTATTATATGTAATGGAGCCTTTAAAAAGCTACAAGGACTTCATTGTAATGAAAAGGCCTGGAGGTGAGTGGTGAAGGCTCACTTGGCCGGATTGGCCAGGGTTTTGGCCAAAGATAATGAAATTTCATTATGATTGGGTTTTTCCCCGGATTTGGGGTTTTCCCGAATAAACATGTGTGTTTATGTGTTTATGTGTTTATGGTTATTGCTGGTTAATTTTATATTTATTCCTCTCAGTATTTATTTATGTTATGTAGTAAATTTCTTAACAACTGGTATCAGAGCCAGATATTGGCTTCAAAGGGATTCTTTGATGCCAGGGGTTTATAGTGCCTGATGATATCAATCCAGCGTTTTTCCAGATCTGGGTCTGGAAAATAATGGTGGAACAATCATACGCAGAAGAACCTCGAGGAGAATGTGCGGAAAATAGTGTCGTAACCGCTAGGGATCGCAGTGCATTTGCGATATTTACCGGTTTGGAACATTCTGACGAATAGTTCAGGGTTCATGTAGCTTCAAAAATTGTTCGTTTTCTGCTACGTGAGGCCACTGGTGCTGGAATCTACGAGGTTCTCATCAGGCTGGCAGTTGGAGCGGTTTGATATAAGTTTTTGAGCAAATCAAATTGAGAGAGGATGGATCAGAATCGCAGCAAAAAGAAACAAAAAAAAAAAAAAATTAATGAAGTCAAAATTATTGCATGTAAATGGGCATACTACTGTAAGACCTAGTAAGGCATTTGTACCCCTCGGTGATCACCGGTAAAGTCTGGGTTATACCTAGGTGATAGAGGAGATGTCAGGTTAACAATACCCCGAGTAAAAACTCTGAGGGGGGTAAGAGCTCGAGTGAGCAGGATTGGCTCACTTAGCAGGTTTGGCTGGAGTTAGTCAAGGAACCCAAAGTCAAGTTTAAGGGGGGAATTGTTAGGTAAACTTGACTCGGGATAGAGTCAAAAGTTGACCAGGGTAAACAGTGATGGTTTTGGGGCACATGGTATTGTGCACCCATGGTATTATGCCTATGGTATTATATGTAATGGAGCCTATAAAAGGCTGGAAGGACTTCATTGTAATGAAAAGGCTTGGAGGTGAGTGGTGAAGGCTCACTTGGCCAGATAGGCTAGGGTTTTGGCCAAGGATAATGAAATTTCATTATGATTGGGTTTTTCCCCATATTTGTGGTTTTCCGAGATAAACATGTGTGTTTATGTGTTTATGGTTATTGCTGGTTAATTTTATATTTATTCCTCTCAGTATTTATTTATGTTATGTAGTAAATTTCTTAACACACTCCAGGGATTGTGGATGGAGCAGAGCACTATGTTGGGGGCGCTCAGTATGCAGCTACAAGGGTTATAGGTATAGCACCACCAAACAGGCACAATGGCCTAGTCTGTCGTAGCAGGAACCGCTAAGTCTGAACAGCCGCTGCGCACCCATATGGGTTGTTAGCCTCCTATACCAATAGGTTTCATTTTTCATGATTAGCAGGGGAAATTCCAAATATGCTCTACTTTGATGATGCAAAGATCCCATATTTCTGTGGAAGAACATGTCTGTATATAGTTTGGATAGTGTCCTACTTCTGGATGGGTGATCCAACAGTCTAATCTGGATCATGCCATGTTTAAATTGATGTTGTAGAATAGAGAAAGAGAATCTGTCCAAACTGTCTAATCTTGGCAGATTAGTAGATTAGGTAGAGAATAAAGGTTCCCAACTGCTTAATCTGGGACCTTGGAAGTGATAAGGGTAGTTGTAGATAGAAACTCAAAAGGAAAAGAAAAGAAAAAGAAGAACTGAGGGTTTGCAAGTCTAAATGCACCCTCCTTGAAGTAATAAAAAATGCTAGGCACTAAGATGGGTAGGTAGAAAGGGGTTGCAGAAACTTGTTTTCCTTTATATTGCTGGCCTTGATCAGGAAGGCACGTATTAGCACTGGCAGAGGTATCCATGCAGCAGTTTGATGATAAAATATGGAAGCATGTCTAACTTCCCTTGTTTCCCCCAGAGACTCTCTTTCTAACATCCCCTTGAGGACTTTAGGATCTCCCTAAATAGTCCTCCTTGCATTTCTCCTTTGAAAAAAATTCATGACAAATTGTGACCTTCTTCTCCGAAAAGAAGCCACATTTTTTGTGTAAAATCATTCCTCACCCTCATCTGCTTCTAAATCTAAGTTTACTCCTTAAACTTAGTATTCAGTTCCTCTCTCTCATCTCAAATCCATATTAACCTCTAATTTTACTATATAGCTCCCTAAGTTCTCCCATTCCCTATTATTATAGCATTATTGTGCAAAAAATCCCAGAAATATATATATTTCCCCCCTTGGGCAATCTAGCAATATATCCCAAAGTTTGGAAGTGTGATGAAGTCGGAGTCCCATGGAATATCTGTTCATACTTTATTTTTGGGAATTGAATCAACATCTGGTTGATTTAATAACCCTAAGCGCACCTTATAAATGGATATATCGTTTACCATTTATCCCCGAAAACCTCAAAAAACCCACAATTTCATTTATCCAAAGTTTTATCCCGGCGCAATTTTCCACAAATAATAATTGTTTATTAAACGGGCCCCGCCGTATTGCTCCGACACCTCTGCGTCCCGTCATCCGTCGGATCCGGGCCCTCCCATCCGACGGTCCTCGGCGATTTCGGACCGCCCCCGATCGCCGTCCTTTAGCGCCCGAAAAGTGTCAGAGGATGACGTAGGGCCTGAGGCATGTGTCACTTTCTTGTTGGATCGGGCGGCTTCCGACACAAACCAGACCCGTACCAAAAGCGGTCCGATAAAACTGCTTACCACCATTGCCATTCTGCCTTACGTCATCCCTGCATCACCACCACGTCATTGTCGTATCAGTGTCACGTCAGCTTCCATTCCGCCATTGTTCCGACCTGTCCGCCACATCGCTCGTCCACGTCGACCCAATCACCAGTTGACACGTCATTCCTCCGTACCCGACCCCACCAATGACGTCATGCTGACGTTATCCATCAAAAAGGCGCCAAAAAAACTAACTTTTCCATATTTTGCCCAAAAGTCATGGTTTTTCGTATTTTTCATATGTTTGAGCACTCTGTTGATTGCATGCATTTACGTCGTTTTTTCGCCAGCCTCCAGAAATTCGTCCTTGAGCTGCTGCCGCCCAGAATTCCGCACGGTCATCTTCCCCCGTCGCGCGACAACCAGGTATTTACCCGTTTCTCCCACGAACTGGTTTTTCAGTCTTCCTCTGCTAAAAACACAAAATAACCACTATCCAGCATTCTGCACTCCTATACCTTCAAAAAACTGAACTAGTATCCCTTGGAGGTCCCAAATCCATCAAAATCCCCTCATTCACTGCATTTTGCTCAACCCAGACCCTTTACAAAGTTTTTCGTGTTGCAGGGCGTGCCATAGCAAGATAATTCACTCTGTTTCACCCCCTTTGACAGCATTTCACCTCAATTTTGCCAAAGCTACCCTGTTTCTCTCTGAAAATCTCTTTCTCTATCAAAATTCACCATTCATCCACAATTCAAGTATAAATCTAGTCCAAAGGATAAGTGAAGCATGGAGACCCCTGTGGCCTTGAACATTACTCCCCTGAGTGCCCCACAGAGGAACCTGGACTGGCTGGCCCTTGCTGACCGGGATCATCAAATTAAAGAGACAGTTGAGATAACTACCAAATATCACATACACACTGTTTGTGAGCTGAAGGATAAATACATGAGTGGTGCTGATGACATAGGTATCTGGGAGTCTAATTTGCCCATTTATTACCTACCTCAAGTCAATGTGTTCCCAGACCTCATCCATCAGTGTCGTGAACACTATGAACCCTCACAAAGAGCAGTTTTGGGTCCATCTGGGAATATTTTATTCCACATCACTCCTCAATCCATAAATCAGATGCTGAACTTCAAACCAACTAAACCTCTGGTCCCCCTTTCTATGAATTTTCTTCTCCAAGAAGGTGCCAAGTTGCCCAGCTCAGAGGTCACAAAGATTGGCCAGTTGTTCATGAAGCCAGAATATCAGCCCCGGCAACCTTCTCCTTATCTACATGTTTGGTTCAATGATACAGGGAGACTGCTAGTGGACATGATATCCTGCATTCTGGGATTCCATACCAGTGAGTTTGTGGATGATACAACCTTGGTGATGTTATCCATGTTCACTCCAGGGCAGCCTCCTGCTGCCCAGTATGATTATGCCACATTCATTGCTGACAAGATTCATGAGCAATTCATGAATTTGGATAGGGAAAGGGTATTCAAGTACACTTCCTATATATATCACTTGATATTATATTTTCAGCCTGATAGTTTCCCTGTTCCCTTGAGAAAGCTGGATGCAAAAGGAAACAGGAGGTCAGTGGTATTTTGGTCATCAGTTTGTCACCATATCTCTTGCTCCCCATACAGCTATTGTGAGTTCATTGATCTGTTCATCTATCCGGCCTTGTCTCTGCTACAGAGTTCTCCTCTTCCTAGACTCACCGACGATATGCAGAAGATCCTCCAGCTTTCAAAGAGTTATAGCATTGGAGATTGGTACTTCTACCAAGACCACACAGTAATTAGAATATATGGCTGTGAGCTAGCCCCTTACAGACTGCCAAAGTATGTCCCCATGAGACTATTTGCATTAGAGTATTTCCGGCAATTTGGAAATGCAGACATGATTCATTTTCATAGCAGAAATAAGAAAGCACAGCTGAAAATCAAACACCAACTGGGCCCATTCATTTTCAACAAAAGAGAAGAAGCATGGCAAGAAGCAGACAATATTCTAAAGAGCTTCCAGCTGCAAACAAGCTTCCTTTGGTCACCCTATGACCCCAATCATTTTATAAGTCTTAGAAGAGTCAGATACAGACTTGCCAGCTATGACCATGTCAGAATCCCACACATTGAAAAATATGCAAATCAGTTAGAATGGAAGGAGGGCACCCTAGTGGAGGCATGTTCTAGGGAAGAAATGGCACAAAAAGAAATGAAGCAGTTAGAAAAATCAGTTGACTTAGAATTTTTTGGACAGGTTTGCTCCCCAGTACTCAAGCATCTTGGAGTAGCTGCTTCCTCTTCTACTACTCCCCAGCAATCTGCCCAAGCCACTACTCAAGCAGCAACTACAGCTAAAGGAAAAGAGATGCAACAAGAGGAGCCACTCTCTAATGTAGAGCAGCAAGCAGAACAGCAAGAAGAGATGGCTGAGGCACCTTCAAATACAGAGCAGCAAACTCAGGAAAAAGTCCCTCCTAGGCAGGAGGTAACAGTGGAAACCTCGGTGCTGCAAACTCCAGCTAATGAAGAAAGAACCAGGAAGAGAGATAGGCAGGAGGAAACTCCTCTCACTACTTCAACAGATCAGCAAGGTGAGAAAAGACAAAGGCTGAATCCCTTTTCTGAGGAGGAGATGCCTGAAAGACCCACTGATACCATGCTCCCTCCCAACATTGAAACATCAGCCAGTTCCTTTCAGCAGGAACAAGAAATGCATCATGGAGGAGAAGTTAGTTCATCAGGACAGCAGACAAGATCCGAGCCTAGCATCAAGAAGCAGTTTATAGAGATAAAAGCAAGAAATGAGCCAATCAGAATCCAACTCTATAACCAGTTGCTCAAGATGGCGCCAACCAATCAAGAAAGGCTTATGTCGGCCTATGATATCCAAGAGGGAAAAATGACTCTTAGTCATTTTAGGCCCACCATGCTGCAGCCCCAGTCAGCTGCCGACTATATTAGGACTAACCTAGAGGTCTTTGCCAAGGACATCCATCCTATGGATCAGATAGAGCTGCACAAACAAACAGGGGAGATGGTTTATGCCACATTGGCTGATAAGACTCTATTGGCACATAGGTTGCAAAACTCCCTAAATAACACTACTGCTCAATTGGAGCTAGAGAAAGCTTCCTCTCAAGCCAAGGATAACAGAATCAAGTCCTTGGAAGAAATTATCATAGAACTGGGGCATTATCCAAATGACCCTAAGGGAGTGCAAGCATTAATGAAGAAGAAAGATGAGGACATAGCAGCTTTGAAGAGGCTGGTAAAACTACCACCAACCCTTCACCCTCAGACTGAAGATGTTGCCCAGCAAAGAAGAGATCAGGATGTGACGGCCATGCTGGTGGCCTTGCACAAAAGGCTAGTGGAGACAGAGGGTGCCTTGGAGGCGACCCTAAAGCAAAAGGAAGGAGAACAGGTGACCCAGCCACCTCAGCAAGTTATAAATCTTGAGGATGCTCCTCAAGTAATAATTCCTCCCCCAGAAAGGACATCAGAAGCAGGCCCTTCAGCACCAGCACCAGATGTGGCAGCACCAGATTTGGCAGCACCAGAGTAGGCACCCAGCCTTGACATGCAGAATATGAAGAAGGAACTGGAGGCTCTTGAGGCACAGATGGCAGAACTAAAGGTAGCAAAAGAAAAATTGGCTACACTGGAAGAGAAATATGATAAATCAAAGCAGAATGTGGCTGAAAGGACAAGAGAAATAAGAACCCTGGAAAAGAAGATAAAGGAGCTGGAAAATGAATTAACCATGAACAAAACTATAGCTGATGTGAAGAAAATTCTATGGGCTAAAATTGGCCAATCCATTACAGACCAATGGCAATCCATTGAAACAGTTCATGAACAAATGAATCTTCTGGGCAGAGCTCAAGCTGAAAGTCAAAGAGCCAGGGCATCTTTAGGGAGTATGCCTGAAATAGCCAACAGAATGATAAACATCCTTAACAATCGGACTGGCCTTCAGCTAGTAGGAATGGGCATTAGAGACAGGACTGATACTATTTTGCTGATAAAGAGGGTGCTTACCCTGAGAAGTTATGTCCAGACATTGGAGAGAAAGTGTCAAGAAATACAAGAAGAAGTGAATGAATTTATTGCAAAAATCACAGTTTTACATAATAGGGGCCTCCCCAGTTTGGTGACCAGTGCAGGAAGATTGTTATCACATGAACATTATGCCAAAAGGGTCAACAACTTTGCAACAAATCAAATAACAGCATCTGCAAGTGCTCCAGAGCAAGCAGGGCCCCCATCTGGGCAGGATCTTTATGATAAGCTGGAAAATCTATTTTTTATTGAGCATGAGATCAGGCACCTTTTTGCAGTTCCTCCCAATTATTACAAATACACTGAAGCTGATGAAATTCTAATCAAAATGCAGAGGCACCAATTGCCCACTGAAGAATGGTGGAGGAGTATGATAGAAACTTTACTTTGATAAATTAATTTTGGCCTAAAGTCAGCATTTTCAAATGACTCATGTATCAAATCTACTTAAAGCAATAGTGGAAGACAGCTAGATGAAAAGGACAGTGTCTGGGTACAGCTGGATAATGCAATTGATGTGTCCAACGCAGCAACATCATGACAGGGCAGCATAAACGCAAGAATTCTCAAAATCAATGCAAAGGTGCTCAGCCGTCCCAAGACGCTCCAAAAGTCAAAGATCTCTGACAGGAATGACTAGCTGTAATCAATCTGCTTTAATAGCAATAACTATTGTATCCACTATTTTTGAAAGTTGGTAGAGAAAGTTATGAGTCAATGACTCATTCTGAGATATTTTGTAAAGATAGTTTTGTATATATACGCCCTGCTTAGCTTATTTGGGGGTTGTTGTTTATTTGTTCTGAAGAACTCGGCTGTATATTCTGAGAAGTATAATACAAGAAGCTGTTGGTTTTCTCAACTTGGCTATGCTTGGACGTGTTGCTATGGGATTGTTAGCTGTTGCAGAACTCTCGTGTTTTCTCATGATGCAATAAGTGTTTTCCTAACCGTGTCTATGTTTTATATGTTTACATAACTCATCTCTGCTATATGTTTGATAATCTTAGTAGGAAGGAAAATGAATAGTTCAGGATTTGTCCAGTAAGACACCCTAAACTCAATCATTCCTGCTAACTATGTTTTCTTCAAGATTAGCTGTAAATATGGAATTCTTAAATGCTCCTGTTTACTCTAATTGTATGGTAAACTCTATTCGAGAATTCTCTTTTGCTCTTGAATAAGATTCAGCCTTTTATGTTCTGTATCACCAAGAAAGAAATCTTTGTTGCCTTTCATGGTGTGATTCTATACTGTTTCTTCTTAAATCAAAGGTTTGTGTCATGGATACCTATCTGGCTCTGCAGTAACACTCTTTTATCACAGGCACTAAGTAATAATCAGTCATGGACTCCAATTTCCCAATGGAATAAACCCTCTTTGATCATTGCAAACCCTTTTTCAGACAGCAAATGACAACCAAAATTCAAACAAAAATTTTATACTTCATAACTAGCCTAAAATCCTAAAAACAAAGCTAAATCAAAAGAGAGAGCCCTCTCTGATTGCAGGTAGGCTAGAACCTGTAATCCAAAGTTGGTTTGTGGTTACCTCGGCCGTATTCCCTTGGGAGTCAAAGGGAACAACCTGAGTGATAACATAATTGGCGACTCCACTGGGGACCTGAACTAATTTCTTAACCACTGCCCGATTCACAATACTCCCTACAAAATTTCAAAGAGGTCAGGAGAATTAGAAGCTGGCTCCCAATAAGAAGACACGCTACACCAGATCTAATCCAGATCCAAATCCATCACCTGTATTTGAAAATCCAAACTTGATTTCGAGGACTCTTAGGAAACAAGAAAAAGAAGAAACTAGTCCAGATTCAAGCCCTGAAGTAGGATTCCAGAATAACATTCCTACACCTGCTAAAGTCTCCTTTCATCCTCATATCACAACTTCACAGTCTCCCAGTTCTACATCTACTTCACATAGCGCTTGTTCAACTCCCCCATCAACTACACACACCCCTCTCATCCACTTCCCTCCACTTGTTCCATTTGTTCCTGTTGTTCCAGTTATCTCAGCAAACATGGCTAATAGATATGCCCCTTTACAGTTACCAGCAAATCTAGGGGCTATGCCTCAGGATTACCAGACCAAGATCTCATATTTTGATGGTACTAGTTCCTATCCAGCCCTGCAACATACCAAAAAGATGCAGGACTACTTTGAAAATTATGAGATAGATGATGATGGGGTTAGAATGAAGATTTTTGTTCAAAGTTTGACAGGAGATGTAAGGTCCTGGTTCAGATCTCTTCCAGCAAATTCTATTGCTAATCCAGAAGCCCTCTACCAAACTTTCCTAAACAGATGGGAAAAGAAGAAAGACCCGCTTCACATATTATCTGAGTACAATTCTATTAAAAGAGGTCCTCAAGAGACTGTCCTGGACTATTGTGCTAGATTTAATAATGTATACAACGCCATTCCCCAGAATCTGAGGCCTCCACCTGATCTGGCCTTATACACCTTTCCTGATGGGTTTGATTCAGACATGGCATACCAATTGAGAGAAAGAGCCCCCCAAACTTTAGCTGAGATGCAAGATATAGCAGTCAGTGTGGAAGCCAACCTAATAGCCAAGAGAAATAGGGCAAGGACCGAGAGAAAGACTACCTTCAAAGAAGAGCCTTCAGGCTGGGATCAGAAACTAGATGCAATAATCACCGGTATGCATAGGCTTGGAGATAGAGTAGAATCAGTTGAAAGGAAATCATCATGGGAGGGACCACAAAATAATGCTGTCAGAAATCTGGGCTTTAGAAGAAACCAAAACCCAAATACTGGAAGGTCCAGCCCAGAACAAGACATAAGACCTCCTTTCCAAGAAAACTATGCTGAAGCATCCACCTCTAGTGAACAGATAGATGATACTCACATTAATCTGATGGGTCTAAATAATGAACAGCAGGTTTTTCTAAGTCAAGAAGATCAGGAAGATGATGATGTTGATCGGTTCCAAACCAAATCTGGTGAGTCATTTGACTTCAAGCAGGGCTATGACACAATTGTTTTTGAAGTTCATAAACAATACAAGCTGAGAAGCAGGACCATAAATGTGCCACAGCCTGTAAAACAAAAGATAACCAACAGCCCAAGATGTCGAAGGAGAAGGTTACTTTTACAGAACCAATTGACAAAACCAGCTCTATTTCAAACGAAGTAACAGTGGAGGATGTAACTGAAATACACCCCCCAAGTCAACAGCAACTGGTAACATCTCCTTCAGAGCACAATCAAAGTAATAGTCCTCAAAAGGTTAGTAAAAAAGATAAACCCCAAGATAAAACTCAAAGCCAAGAGGGTGCCTCTGTAAAATCAGTTGAGAAAGAAACAGCTGCTAACCACAATGCCAAGACCCAATCTGAAAAACCTTTCGACCTAGAAGCTGAAATTGGTAAGTTGAAGATAGCCATCCCTCTTTCAGAACTGGCTAAGCATGACATGTACAAGCAGCAAATCAAAAAATCCCTCCAATTAACTCAGAATAAAGATGATGTCAATGTGCTGGATGATACACCAGAGGTACTTTTTGGCCCAGAAGTTGATGGGAAGACAATAAGCACAGGAGTTTTACCCTTCTATGTTAGTTTGCACATTCATGACAAGATACTACACAATGCAATGTTTGACTCGGGCGCCTCACATAATCTTATGCCAAAATCTGTAATGGAGAGACTAAACCTAGACATCACAAGGCCGTATAAGGACCTATTCTCATTTGATTCTAGCCAAGTCAAATGCCTGGGCCTGATCAAAGATTTGTGTGTTTCCCTTGTCCAGTATCCAAATAAAACTATTCTAATGGATGTGGTGGTAGCTGATATCCCACCTAAATATGGAATGTTGTTGTCAAGATCATGGGGAGCCAAGCTCCAATGGTCCCTACAATTAGATATGTCTTATGCCACTATCTCTGTCTTTGGGCAACCAAAGAGACTATATAGAGAGACACTCATGAAATATATGGTGAGCAGTGAAGAAAAACCTCAAAATTTTCCCATCTATGCAGTCCATTCTGATATGGATTCCTTCATTCTGTTCAATGATAACACATGTCCTACAGCTGATAACAAACCTTTCACTCTGGAACAAAACATGCATACAAATGAGCAATCAGCTACCCAAGGTCTTGAAATTATGCAATCAATTGATCAAACTGTTCTAGAAAACAAATCAGATGAAAAACAAGACCTCCAACTCCCGATTCCAAGTCCTAATGAGTCTCCTAATTCTGCTCTAAATCAAGAAATCCTTTGGTTTCTTGAGTTCGATGGATCAGTTAACAAGTTAGGGGCAGGAGCAGGAGTGTGGGTCCACAATAAACAAAACAATCATGCAGAGGGTCGAGCATATAGGCTAAATTTCAGATGTACTAATAATATGGCAGAATATGAAGCTCTCTTACTAGGCCTCAAACTGATCAAATCCTTACAGGCAACAAAAGTGTCAATCTTGGGAGATTCAGACCTCATTATCCAACAAATGAAAGGCAATTTCGTCACCAATGACAAAAGGCTAAGGTCTTACAGAACTGCTGCTATTGAAATACTTGATGTCTTTACTGAATTTCAACTGACCAAAATATCTAGAAGCCACAACCTTCATGCACACAGTCTAGCTACCTTTGCTAGTACTTGTAAATTACCCTTTTAACCCAACCATTGTTTTACAGCTGAGATAAAACACAGACCTTCCATCCCAAACAATGTCAGAGACTGGCAAGTATTTGAAGATGACACACAGATAAATAACTTTTTAACTTTACAACAAGAGTTTTCGGGCTTAAATGTTGATACTGATGTTGTAAAAGACTCCCAACCACAGACCAACCAAGGTCAGAGAACTATATCAGTCAAAACAGCAAATCAAATACTTCACCCAACAACCTTTGATAATAAGAATGTACAAGAGCTTAAACAAATCAATCTTGATAAAATAGCTGGAGCAGAGGCTGAAATCATACAACTAAAGGACAATTTTTTACCCACAGGCCTGACCCCTTTGGAAGACATTTTTGACTCAAATGATATTCCTAGGAAACCAAAGATGCAGCCCCTAAATGCTGTCATTGAAGAGTGCAACATTGGAACAATTGAAAATCCCAAGATAATAAAACTATCAAAGTCTTTGCCCCCTGATCAGAAGCCCAAGTATGTTGACCTTTTTAAAGAGTTCCAAGATGTATTTGCATGGAGTTATGAGGATTTAAAATCCTATGATACTTCAGTCATTCAACACACTATTCCTCTCAAACCAAATCAAAAGCCTTTCAAGCAGAAATTAAGTAGAATTAATCCTATACTTCTCCCTTCAATTGAGAAAGAGGTGCAAAAAATGTTTGAAGCAGGTATCATAGCACCCATCAGATTTTCAGAATGGATATCCAATCTTGTTCCTACAAGGAAGAAAACTGGTGAGATTAGGCTTTGTGTTGACCTTAGAAACTTGAATCAAGTTTCCCTCAAGGACAATTATCCCTTACCCAAAATGGATCACATTCTCCAAAGAGTGGTGGGGGCTTCTAGAATCTCATTACTTGATGGATTTTCAGGTTTTAATCAAATCTTGGTCCATCCTGATGATCAGGATAAAACAGCATTCACAACCCCATGGGGAACGTTTAAATATGTCAAAATGCCTTTTGGACTGAAAAATGCAGGAGCTACTTTTCAAAGAGCAATGGACATTGCCTTTGCCAAGGAGATTCATGACTTTTTAGTTGTTTATCTTGATGACCTCACTCCTTTCTCTAAATCTGACCAAGAACACCTTAGACACCTGAGGCAAATGTTTCTGACATGTAGGAAATATGGTATTTCCTTAAATCCCAAGAAGTCTCTGTTCGGCCTGGAAGAGGGTAAGTTGCTAGGTCATATCATTTCTAAAGAGGGAATTAGAATTGACCCTGACAGAATTCGAGCTATTCTAGAAGTCCCACAACCAAGAAACATTAAGGAATTACAAGCCTTTTTGGGAAAGATCAACTTTCTAAGAAGATTTATCCCAAATCTAGCAGAATTGATAAGGCTATTAAACCACATGTTGAAAAAAGATTCCAAAGTAAAATGGACATTAGAGGCCAAACAGGCCTTTGAGGGCATCAAGACTTCTTTGACTCAAACACCCGTTCTTACAAGTCCTCAATTTGATAGAGATTTCATTGTCTTCTCGTTTGCCTCCCAACATACTATTGCTGCAGTTTTACTACAGAAGGATGACCAAGGAAATGAGAAACCTATTGCCTTCTTTAGTAGAGCCCTTAGAGATGCACCCTTGAAATATCAGATTATGGAAAAGCAGGCTTATGCCCTGGTTAAGGCCATCAAAGATTTTAGGATTTATATCCTATATTCTCATGTTATTGCTTATGTGCCAAATGCCATTGTGAAAGACATATTGACTCAAGAAGGGTTGGAGGGCAAAAGAGGAAAATGGATTGCTAGTATTTTGGAGTATGACATTGAAATAAGACCTACAAAACTGATAAAGGGACAAGGTTTGGCTAAACTTATGTCTGAAGCAAACTTTCAAGCCTTGGATATTAATCAACTGGACAATGAACCGGAGCTGGCGACTCCACAGATCAATATAGCCTTTGAACAATCCCCCTGGTATGCTGATATCTGTTATATATTGCAAAACCTGTGTGCTCCCCCAGGATTGTCCAGAACCAAAAGCAGATTTTTGAAAATGAAAGCCTCAAGATTTTGTGTTATGGATGGTAATTTACTGTGGAAAAATCATGAGGGTATATTGCTGAATTGTCTAACAATCAATGAAACTCACAATGTTATGAAAGATTTTCATGCAGGTGACTGTGGTGGACATTTATATTGGAAGTCCACTGTGGATAAGATATTGAGGGCAGGTTACTATTGGCCTACTCTATTTGGAGATGTCAAGGGATTTGTTACTTCATGTCATAAGTGTCAGGTGTTTGAGGGAAAAAGAAAATTACTGCCCTTACCTCTGAAACCTATTTCAACAGAAAGGCCCTTTCAGCAATGGGGCTTAGATTTCATTGGAGAAATTCACCCTTCGTCTTCAGGTCAACACAAATGGATCCTAACAGCCACGGATTATTTTACCAAATGGATTGAGGCTGTTCCATGCAGACAAGCGAATGATTCCATTATCATTCAGTTCCTTGAAACTAATATTTTATCCAAATTTGGTTGTCCTGAAAAAATCATTACAGATAATGCTGCTGCTTTCAGATCCAAGAAAATGGTCAACTTTTGCCTTAAATTCCATATTACCTTGGGTCATTCCACAGCATACTACCCTCAAGGCAATGGTTTAGCTGAATCATCTAATAAGAGCCTTATAAACATCATCAAGAAGATGTTGGAGGAAAATAAGAAAAATTGGCATAAAAAGCTTGCAAATGCCTTATGGGCAGATAGGCTAACAACCAAGAGATCTATTGGGATCAGCCCATATGAGTTGGTTTATGGAATGGAGGCCAAATTTCCTTCATCACTAGGGATTCCTGTCATCAAGTTGCTTCAAGAAACCCAAGCTGAACCCAATGATATGCAAAGAAGGATCAACCAAACAATCTGTTTGCAGCAAACCAGAGACCAGGTATACAACAGAGTTCAAGTTTTACAAGAGAAGCTAAAGAAAATCTTTGACAGAAGAACAAAAGCAGAAGACTTTTTCATTGGTGATAAAGTGCTTAAATGGGACTCAAGAAGAGAAGATAAGGGAAAACATGGCAAATTTGATTCCCTTTGGAAAGGACCCTTTGTTATTCAAGCAGTACAAGGAAATAACACATATTTCTTGAAAAATTTGGATGACACTGAAGTTCAAGAGGGCCCTATAAATGGCCGGATGTTAAAGCACTATTTTGACTATTTTCCATGTATATAATCTGACATTGCCTTGTACATTATTACTTAATTGTAGTAGTTTGTTTTCAGCAGATAAAAGGTGTTACAGCTTCACAAATTTTGGAAAGGGGGCAAGGAAAGGCCATAATTACAAGATTTCTCATTTTTTGAAAAAGCCTCAGTGTTGATCATCAAAAAGC
Organism: Pinus tabuliformis; assembly: GCA_031772625.1. NCBI lineage: Eukaryota > Viridiplantae > Streptophyta > Pinopsida > Pinales > Pinaceae > Pinus > Pinus tabuliformis. The sequence goes on from CM062805.1 coordinate 1,277,505,041, forward strand.
AAAGTTCCCAGTTTTGGCAAGAAATTAAGGACCAAGGCATTCTGACCTGTTGTTCTTGGTCTTTCATATGAAAAACCATCCCCAAGTGGAGCCACTGTTAGCCTCCTATACCAATAGGTTTCATTTTTCATGATTAGCAGGGGAAATTCCAAATATGATCTACTTTGATGATGCAAAGATCCCATATTTCTGTGGAAGAACATGTCTGTATATAGTTTGGATAGTGTCCTACTTCTGGATGGGTGATCCAACAGTCTAATCTGGATCATGCCATGTTTAAATTGATGTTGTAGAATAGAGAAAGAGAATCTGTCCAAACTGTCTAATCTTGGCAGATTAGTAGATTAGGTAGAGAATAAAGGTTCCCAACTGCTTAATCTAGGACCTTGGAAGTGATAAGGGTAGTTTTAGATAGAAACTCAAAAGGAAAAGAAAAGAAAAAGAAGAACTGAGGGTTTTCAAGTCTAAATGCACCCTCCTTGAAGTAATAAAAAATGCTAGGCACTAAGATGGGTAGGTAGAAAGGGGTTGCAGAAACTTGTTTTCCTTTATATTGCTGGCCTTGATCAGGAAGGCACGTATTAGCACTGGCAGAGGTATCCATGCAGCAGTTTGATGATAAAATATGGAAGCATGTCTAACTTCCCTTGTTTTCCCCAGAGACTCTCTTTCTAACATCCCCTTGAGGACTTTAGGATCTCCCTAAATAGTCCTCCTTGCATTTCTCCTTTGAAAAAAATTCATGACAAATTGTGACCTTCTTCTCCAAAAAGAAGCCACATTTTTTGTGTAAAATCATTCCTCACCCTCATCTGCTTCTAAATCTAAGTTTACTCCTTAAACTTAGTATTCAGTTCCTCTCTCTCATCTCAAATCCATATTAACCTCTAATTTTACTATATAGCTCCCTAAGTTCTCCCATTCCCTATTATTATAGCATTATTGTGCAAAAAATCCCAGAAATATATATATTTCCCCCCTTGGGCAATCTAGCAATATATCCCAAAGTTTGGAAGTGTGATGAAGTCAGAGTCCCATGGAATATATGTTCATACTTTATTTTTGGGAATTGAATCAACATCTGGTTGATTTAATAACCCTAAGCGCACATTATAAATGGATATATCGTTTACCATTTTTACCCGAAAACCTCAAAAAACCCACAATTTCATTTATCCAAAGTTTTATCCCGGCGCAATTTTCCACAAATAATAATTGTTTATTAAACGGGCCCCGCCGTATTGCTCCGCCACCTCTGCGTCCCGTCATCCGTCGGATCCGGGCCCTCCCATCCGACGGTCCTCGGCGACTTCGGACCACCCCCGATCACCGTCCTTTAGTGCCCGAAAAGTGTCAGAGGATGACGTAGGGCCTGAGGCACGTGTCACTTTCTTGTTGGATCGGGCGGCTTCCGACACAAACCAGACCCGTACCAAAAGCGGTCCAATAAAACTGCTTACCACCATTGCCATTCTGCCTTACGTCATCCCTGCATCACCACCACGTCATTGCCGTATCAGCGTCGCGTCAGCTTCCATTCCGCCATTGTTCCGACCTGTCCGCCACGTCGCTCGTCCACGTCGACCCAATCACCAGTTGACACGTCATTCCTCCGTACCCGACCCCACCAATGATGTCATGCTGACGTCATCCATCAAAAAGGCGCCAAAAAAACTAAGTTTTCCATATTTTGCCCAAAAGTCATGGTTTTTCGTATTTTTCATATGTTTGAGCACTCTGTTGATTGCATGCATTTACGTCATTTTTTCGCCAGCCTCCAGAAATTCGTCCCTGAGCTGCTGCCGCCCAGAATTCCGCACGGTCATCTTCCTCCGTCGCGCGACAACCAGGTATTTACTCGTTTCTCCCACGAATTGGTTTTTCAGTCTTCCTCTGCTAAAAACACAAAATAACCACTATCCAGCATTCTGAACTCCTATACCTTCAAAAACCGAACTAGTATCCCTTGGAGGTCCCAAATTCATCAAATCCCCTCACTCACTGCATTGTGCTCAACCCAGACCCTTTACAAAGTTTTTTCGTGTCGCAGGGCGTGCCACAGCAAGATAATTCACCCTGTTTCACCCCCTTTGACAGCATTTCACCTCAATTTTGCCAAAGCTACCCTATTTCTCTCTGAAAATCTCTTTCTCTGTCAAAATTCACCACATTCATCCACAATTCAAGTATAAATCTAGTTCAAAGGATAAGTGAAGCATGGAGACCCCTGTGGCCTTGAACATTACTCCCCTGAGTGCCCCACAGAGGAACCTGGACTGGCTGGCCCTTGCTGACCGGGATCATCAAATTAAAGAGACAGTTGAGATAACTACCAAATATCACATACACACTGTTTGTGAGCTGAAGGATAAATACATGAGTGGTGCTGATGACATAGGTATCTGGGAGTCTAATTTGCCCATTTATTACCTACCTCAAGTCAATGTGTTCCCAGACCTCATCCATCAGTGTCGTGAACACTATGAACCCTCACAAAGAGCAGTTTTGGGTCCATCTGGGAATATTTTATTCCACATCACTCCTCAATCCATAAATCAGATGCTGAACTTCAAACCAACTAAACCTCTGGTCCCCCTTTCTATGAATTTTCTGCTCCAAGAAGCTGCCAAGTTGCCCAGCTCAGAGGTCACAAAGATTGGCCAGTTGTTCATGAAGCCAGAATATCAGCCCCGGCAACCTTCTCCTTATCTACATGTTTGGTTCAATGATACAGGGAGACTGCTAGTGGACATGATATCCTGCATTCTAGGATTCCATACCAGTGAGTTTGTGGATGATACAACCTTGGTGATGTTATCCATGTTCACTCCAGGGCAGCCTCCTGCTGCCCAGTATGATTATGCCACATTCATTGCTGACAAGATTCATGAGCAATTCATGAATTTGGATAGGGAAAGGGTATTCAAGTACACTTCCTATATATATCACTTGATATTATATTTTCAGCCTGATAGTTTCCCTGTTCCCTTGAGAAAGCTGGATGCAAAAGGAAACAGGAGGTCAGTGGTATTTTGGTCATCAGTTTGTCACCATATCTCTTGCTCCCCATACAGCTATTGTGAGTTCATTGATCTGTTCATCTATCTGGCCTTGTCTCTGCTACAGAGTTCTCCTCCTCCTAGACTCACCGATGATATGCAGAAGATCCTCCAGCTTTCAAAGAGTTATAGCATTGGAGATTGGTACTTCTACCAAGACCACACAGTAATTAGAATATATGGCTGTGAGCTAGCCCCTTACAGACTGCCAAAGTATGTCCCCATGAGACTTTTTGCATTAGAGTATTTCCGGCAATTTGGAAATGCAGACATGATTCATTTTCATAGCAGAAATAAGAAAGCACAGCTGAAAATCAAACACCAACTGGGCCCATTCATTTTCAACAAAAGAGAAGAAGCATGGCAAGAAGCAGATAAAATTCTAAAGAGCTTCCAGCTGCAAACAAGCTTCCTTTGGTCACCCTATGACCCCAATCATTTTATAAGTCTTAGAAGAGTCAGATACAGACTTGCCAGCTATGACCATGTCAGAATCCCACACATTGAAAAATATGCAAATCAGTTAGAATGGAAGGAGGGCACCCTAGTGGAGGCATGTTCTAGGGAAGAAATGGCACAAAAAGAAATGAAGCAGTTAGAAAAATCAGTTGACTTAGAATTTTTTGGACAGGTTTGCTCCCCAGTACTCAAGCATCTTGGAGTAGCTGCTTCCTCTTCTACTACTCCCCAGCAATCTGCCCAAGCCACTACTCAAGCAGCAACTACAGCTAAAAGAAAAGAGATGCAACAAGAGGAGCCACTTTCTAATGTAGAGCAGCAAGCAGAACGGCAAGAAGAGATGGCTGAGGCACCTTCAAATACAGAGCAGCAAACTCAGGAAAATGTCCCTCCTAGGCAGGAGGTAACAGTGGAAACCTCGGTGCTGCAAACTCCAGCTAATGAAGAAAGAACCAGGAAGAGAGATAGGCAGGAGGAAACTCCTCTCACTACTTCAACAGATCAACAAGGTGAGAAAAGACAAAGGCTGAATCCCTTTTCTGAGGAGGAGATGCCTGAAAGACCCACTGATACCATGCTCCCTCCCAACATTGAAACATCAGCCAGTTCCTTTCAGCAGGAACAAGAAATGCATCATGGAGGAGAAGTTAGTTCATCAGGACAGCAGACAAGATCCGAGCCTAGCATCAAGAAGCAGTTTATAGAGATTAAAGAAAGAAATGAGCCAATCAGAATCCAACTCTATAACCAGTTGCTCAAGATGGCGCCAACCAATCAAGAAAGGCTTATGTCGGCCTATGATATCCAAGAGGGAAAAATGACTCTTAGTCATTTTAGGCCCACCATGCTGCAGCCCCAGTCAGCTGCCGACTATATTAGGACTAACCTAGAGGTATTTGCCAAGGACATCCATCCTATGGATCAGATAGAGCTGCACAAACAAACAGGGGAGATGGTTTATGCCACATTGGCTGATAAGACTCTATTGGCACATAGGTTGCAAAACTCCCTGAATAACACTACTGCTCAATTGGAGCTAGAGAAAGCTTCCTCTCAAGCCAAGGATAACAGAATCAAGTCCTTGGAAGAAATTATCATAGAACTGGGGCATGATCCAAATGACCCTAAGGGAGTGCAAGCATTAATGAAGAAGAAAGATGAGGACATAGCAGCTTTGAAGAGGCTGGTAAAACTACCACCAACCCTTCACCCTCAGACTGAAGATGTTGCCCAGCAAAGAAGAGATCAGGATGTGACGGCCATGCTGGTGGCCTTGCACAAAAGGCTAGTGGAGAGAGAGGGTGCCTTGGAGGCGCCCCTAAAGCAAAAGGAAGGAGAACAGGTGACCCAGCCACCTCAGCAAGTTATAAATCTTGAGGATGCTCCTCAAGTAATAATTCCTCCCCCAGAAAGGACATCAGAAGCAGGCCCTTCAGCACCAGCACTAGATGTGGCAGCACCAGAGTAGGCACCCAGCCTTGACACGCAGAATATGAAGAAGGAACTGGAGGCTCTTGAGGCATAGATGGCAGAACTAAAGGTAGCAAAAGAAAAATTGGCTACACTGGAAGAGAAATATGATAAATCAAAGCAGAATGTGGCTGAAAGGACAAGAGAAATAAGAACCCTGGAAAAGAAGATAAAGGAGTTGGAAAATGAATTAACCATGAACAAAACTATAGCTGATGTGAAGAAAATTCTATGGGCTAAAATTGGCCAATCCATTACAGACCAATGGCAGTCCATTGAAACAGTTCATGAAAAAATGAATCTTCTGGGCAGAGCTCAAGCTGAAAATCAAAGAGCCAGGGCATCTTTAGGGAGTATGCCTGAAATAGCCAACAGAATGATAAACATCCTTAACAATCGGACTGGCCTTCAGCTAGCAGGAATGGGCATTAGAGACAGGACTGATACTATTTTGCTGATAAAGAGGGTGCTTACCTTAGAAGTTATGTCCAGACATTGGAGAGAAAGTGTCAAGAAATACAAGCAGAAGTGAATGAATTTATTGCAAAAATCACAGTTTTACATAACAGGGGCCTCCCCAGTTTGGTGACCAGTGCAGGAAGATTGTTATCACATGAACATTATGCCAAAAGGGTCAACAGCTTTGCAACAAATCAAATGACAGCATCTGTAAGTGCTCCAGAGCAAGCAGGGCCCCCATCAGGGCAGGATCTTTATGATAAGCTGGAAAATCTATTTTTTATTGAGCATGAGATCAGGCACCTTTTTGCAGTTCCTCCCAATTATTACAAATACACTGAAGCTGATGAAATTCTAATCAAAATGCAGAGGCACCAATTTCCCACTGAAGAATGGTGGAGGAACATGATAGAAACTTTACTTTGATAAATTAATTTTGGCCTAAAGTCAGCATTTTCGAATGACTCATGTATCAAATCTACTTAAAGCAACAGTGGAAGACAGCTAGATGAAAATGACAGTGTCTGGGTACAGCTGGATAATGCAATTGATGTGTCCAACGCAGCAACATCATGACAGGGCAGCATAAACGCAAGAATTCTCAAAATCAATGCAAAGGTGCTCAGTCGTCCCAAGACGCTCCAAAAGTCAAAGATCTCTGACAGGAATGACTAGCTGTAATCAATCTGCTTTAATAGCAATAACTATTGTATCCACTATTTTTGAAAGTTGGTAGAGAAAGTTATGAGTCAATGACTCATTCTGAGATATTTTGTAAAGATAGTTTTGTATATATACGCCCCGCTTAGCTTATTTGGGGGTTGTTGTTTATTTGTTCTGAAGAACTCGGTTGTATATTCTGAGAAGTATAATACAAGAAGCTGCTGGTTTTCTCAACTTGGCTATGCTTGGACGTGTTGCTATGGGATTGTTAGCTGTTGCAGAACTCTCGTGTTTTCTCATGATGCAATAAGTGTTTTCCTAACCATGTCTATGTTTTATATGTTTACATAACTCATCTCTGCTATATGTTTGATAATCTTAGTAGGAAGGAAAATGAATAGTTCAGGATTTGTCCAGTAAGACACCCTAAACTCAATCATTCCTACTAACTATGTTTTCTTCAAGATTAGCTGTAAATATGGAATTCTTAAATGCTCCTGTTTACTCTAATTGTATGGTAAACTCTATTCGAAAATTCTCTTTTGCTCTTGAATAAGATTCAGCCTTTTATGTTCTGTATCACCAAGAAAGAAATCTTTGTTGCCTTTCATGGTGTGATTCTATATTGTTTCTTCTTAAATCAAAGGTTTGTGTCATGGATACCTATCTGGCTCTGCAGTAACACTCTTTTATCACAGGCACTAAGTAATAATCAGTCATGGACTCCAATTGCCCAATGGAATAAACCATCTTTGATCATTGCAAACCCTTTTTCAGACAGCAAATGACAACCAAAATTCAAACAAAAATTTTATACTTCATAACTAGCCTAAAATCCTAAAAACAAAGCTAAATCAAAAGAGAGAGCCCTCTCTGATTGCAGGTAGGCTAGAACCTGTAATCCAAAGTTGGTTTGTGGTTACCTCGGCCGTATTCCCTTGGGAGTCAAAGGGAACAACCTGAGTTATAACATGGGTAACACCTTCCTCCTGCCTGAAGGCACATTAGCAGCAGCAAGTGGGGATGACCGGGCTATGATGAGCAGCATGAAAGGCATCGGCTTGAACTTGGCCACCCTGCCACGTGAAATACTATACTAGCTATAGGATGGGGTCATCGTCGAACTCTGTGCCCAGGAAGGTCAAGCCATCCAGGTCCTGCATGAGCAGAAAATCAACATGGACCAGCTCAGCATCCAGAGGAATGGGTTGGTTTCACAGGCTAGCGGATCAAAGCAGGCCATAGAGGATGCATGCAAGAGCGTTCCAGAGTTGGTCGTGCTGGCAGAGCTACCAGCAGTAGAGCGAGTCCATAGATTGACAGCCGGAGTCCGCGAAGCCCAGGAGGAAACGGCAAAGGTTTAGTTGGAGCTAAACCTGCAAATCGCCGAGCTGCGATTAAAGGCATAGCCCTCCACACCCCTAGAAGTCAGAGAGCAGCGTGCCCATGCTATCCAGATGGGGTAGGAACAAATTGGCCAGGTGACATAGGGATTCATCGGAATGTTGGAGCAAGCACTAACCATACTTACGCACCTGCAGGAAGACCCAAACCTACAGCGCCTAGAGACGGAGGTGTTGAGTCCCAAACTTGCATCTTTCCTATACACCTTTCTAGACTTTTTTCCATTTACCTGGACCTCCTAAGCTGTCAACATCATTGCATATTAGTTTAAAAGAGCATATAAAGTGGTTTCCTAACTATGTTTTGTGTCTGCTGTTTGAATTAGATTTTTGCTCATTGAGCTGCGGAATCTTGTCACTTTTCGCAGCTAGTTCAACTTTCCGCAACCTTTTTGTTAAAGTCTATATTGCAGGTGTCTTCAGGCAAATCAAGCCACATGGGCAAGTTGGAAACGACGTGGACATGGACCGAGTCCTATTGGCTCAGTCGAATTCACCAAAGAAGGTCGTGGTCAAAGGTAGTCAAGCGGTGGTCAACATAAGAGTCCTAAGGTGACAGAACTCCATTTTTCACCATGTGAAGACTTGCGTGGCCGTTCCTAAATCTCAGGGGACATATCAACACCTGTGGACTGCTCCATAAAGCGATTCCAACAGCCAACCTCAATAGATTTAATCTTCACGACAACCATGACGCTAGATCCCTGGACGTGGTTGTTCACGTGTCTTTTATCTGCGCAGCTTTTAGGAAATTAGTTATGTCATCTTCTGTTATAAATAATGCGTTCTCATACGCATAGTAGTTAGCTTTTGTAATGTAATTTTGACTGTTAACGAGCCCACTGTGCCATGACATTATTTCTGTGTTATGACTGCATTTTGAATACATGATAAGACTCTGTTTATAAGCTCAATTCGTGGTTGATAGCTGATTGCCCGAGGTTGTGCAGAGGGCCCCTGTACACACTGAGGTTTTGTTTATTGTTGTATAGCTTCTTGCTTTATTTTTTTACGTTCCTTATGCCATAATCATTCACTTGTATATATTTCACTTCTTATGGTATTAACGTTTGATTGTTATCCATAGTTTTTCATGCTTTATAATGTTGTTAACTAATCAGTGTCTTTGTTTCAGATTACAGTAGGCAACCCGGGCATTTGCACATAGTTTTACAATGACTAATGACATGGAATCAATCTTGTCTTTCTGCTGATTTATTTTTCCTAGTTTTTAATTCCAGCACTGTTTTATTTACTTCAGTTTTGTTCATTTGCTTTATTAGTTAGATTAGATATTAAATTACTCATGTCATTATCAGTTACCTCTGAAAGCCATAGCGATACTAATGGTGAGGGATTGAAGTATGGGTGTGTAGTTTGATATTAGTTTATTTTTCTGCAAGTTAGTTATTGAATTGCTCATGTCATTTTCAGTTACCTCCGAAAGCCATAGCGAGACTAATGGTGAGGGATTGAAGTATGAGTGTGTTTGATATTAGTTTATTTTTCTGCAAGTTAGATATTAAATTGCTCATGTCATTATCAGTTATCTCCGAAAGCCATAGCGAGACTAATGGTGAGGGATTGAAGTATGAGTGTGTAATTTGATATTAGTTTATTTTTCTGCAAATTAGATATCAGATTGCTCAAGTTGTTTATGATTACCTCCGAAAGCCAGAGCGAGACGAATGGTGAGGGGTCAGAATATGAGTTGATGTAATTTGATTTTAGCTTTACTTTGCTTGCAATTTTTGGATTTCTTTGAGTTCAGTTTCTTTTGTATTTAGACAGCAGCAAGGATAATGGGTTTCATGATCAATAGTTCACTGTTTGTTTAATTAGAATAGTGGCACAGTTTCATTTTCTTTTAGGAATTAATTTCATCATTGCATGTTTTAAAACCTTTTTGAAAAGTTTGAAGTTTTGGAAATCATTTTAAAGGACACCATTGCCTTGAACATTTATATCTATACTTGTCTTTTAGGATTGCCATCTCACATTAGGGAATCAACGAAGATAAACCAAAAAACAAACTAAAAATCAAAAACGACAAAAAGTAACAAATCGGTTATCTTGCATATATAGTGCACCTCACTTCAGTAGTTTACGACTCCCGGATTGACAATTAATATAGCAGTTTAGGACACTCTAAATTGACCAAACATTTTGGAGCCATTGCCGGGGAAGTGTAACTAGGTAGCCACTTTCTTAGAAAAAAAAAAATTCAAGGAAGGTAAAAATTGATAACTTCTCAAAGTATGCTCTCCTCTTGCACCTAGCGTGATCTGTAGGATTAGAAAAGAGAGTTATTGGTTCAATAATTCCTTGAGTATGCTCTCTTCTTGCACCTAGAGTGATATGGAAGATTAGAAAGAGAATTATTAGCCCGACTTGAAGATAAAAATAAAAAAATGACATGCATAGAGCAAGAGATTCTAGGGGAAGGTTTATAGCTAGGGCCAAGAGTTCGATTTTTACAACTCCATCTACTTCAAGGCATAGACAAGATACACCTCCATCATCTCCAACTCACACTCCCAGCCTTAGGATTCCTGGAATTCAAGGGGCAGTAGTTGAATTAGGAGACTCTCCCACACTATCCACCGAATCTGACTTAGGAAAAGAACCTTTCTTTACTTCTATAGGAGAACAAATTGTAATCAAAGAAGTAGAATCACCTGAAGAAGAAGAGGGAGAAATTCCTCCTCGTTCGCCATTAGTAGAAGAACCAAAGGACTCTAAAATCTCTGAGGAAACTATCATGATAGAGGAAGTAGTAAACGGATTTGGAGGAGGAGGTAGAGGTAGAGGTAGAGGAGGAGGAAACAATGGAGGAGGTAGAGGTAACAATGGGGGAAATAGGGATGGAGATAACTCGTTTGGATTTCCTATAGTTGATGAGGAATCTCGTACAACAATGAAAAACATCTCACCATATGTATTCCCAAACTTTTATGGGCTGCGAAGTGAGGATCCTGAAACATTTCTATTTGAGTTTGAAGTCGTGTGCCGAACTTATGATTATATGGAAGACTCTCAAAAACTCAAATTGTTTCCTTCAACATTGAAGGGAGCTGCTTTGAAATGGTTCATGGGATTAGTCACTCAATCTATTAGGACTTGGAATGATATGAAACAAACATTTTTGGATAGATACCTGGACTATTGCATGCCCACCAACCATAAGGATGAGGTATTCAAAATGGTGCAAAAAGAAGATGAAAACTTGGAGGATTGAAAGATTTCAATACAACCTGAAATGAGCAAAAATGAGTAACTTAGATGAGGAGACCTTGAAAGCCCTTCTATTAAAATCCATTAGAGATGAATGGATAGATATTTTAAACATGATGGGAAAGGGAGATATTTCTCAACTTCCACTTCATGACATAGCAAAACTATGTGTCCATCTCTCAAGGGGAAAATCTAAAACTGGAAAAGGGCCTAGAGATCCTTCTCTTATTAGAGCAAACAAATCTGCAACTGGATCAGTAAGTAGGGCAGAGATTGGCAACATGCTTGATGAGTTCAAAACTGATATTTTAGGGAGCCTTAGTGAGCAACTAGACACCCTTAAAATACAAAACAAGCAGAAAGCAGAAGTTGAAGCTTTGGCCATCTTTTGTCCAAAATGTAGGAAGAAACATGCTCTAAGAGAATGCCCCTTGGATGCAAAAGTTGTAGAAACATGTATGATTTGCTCAGAAAGCCATGAGACCAAGGATTGTCCTTCAATTCCTGGGCTCAAAGACGTCTTTCAAGAAGATCCAAATTCAATAGAGTCTCTTTGCTTTGTTTCAAGGAGACCTTGGCAGGGGCAACAAAATCAAGGGTTTAACAACCCCATGAACTTTCAACCCCCACCAAATTGGAATCCTTGGCAACAACCTTGGTCCCAACCACAAAATCCATATCAATCATGGGTACAAGGTATGCAAAATCCTTATGAGAGATTTGCTCAATTCTATCAATATCCTCCATCTTTTCAAAATCAACAAGCTCCACAACTTCCAAATCAAAATCCACAACTTTCATTGCCATTTCCACAACAACAACAACCTTCTCAACAAAATCCAAATTCTCAACTCTTGCTTCCATTCCAACAAAAGACAAATCAACTACCATCCCAGCCATTGCCAAATCCCAATAATAAAAATCCTCAGAATGCTTACATGGTAGAAGGACAACAATTTCCTACCTATATGATTGTTCCTCTCAATTATGTACAACTCATGTTTGGTAGAGTTTTATAAAAACCTTCTATAGATGCCCAAAAGCAAAGTATTTCTGAGGAAGATTCTCTTGAAGCCAATAAAGGTTCTGAAGCATCTCTACAAAACCCAAACACTCAAAAAGAAAAAGAAAAAGAGTCAACCCCCACAACTCCTATAGTTGAGCAACCTGAATCTTCATCCACACCTCCTTTCCTTGAAAGATTACAAATTGACAAAGGAGTGGAAAAACAAATCTTGCTGCCTGACTATGATTTCTTAGATGAATTAAAGAATGTCTGTATCAAGATTCCCTTGCTACAAGCCATTAGACAGATTCCTATTCTAGCAAAAACAATAAAGGAGTTGAGTCTCAAAATACTAGGAAGGAAACCAAGAGATACAAGAAGAATTCACCTAGTAGGAAAAATTGCAGATATCATGATGGGAAAAATTACCATGCAGAAGTATGTAGATCCCGGTAGTCCAATTCTCAAGACACATATAAATGGGGTAGAAATTCCAAATACTTTGATTGACTTAGGGGCTGCTATCAACATTATGAGTAGACAGACTATGGAACAGTGAAAACTTCCTAATCTTCTTTTTACACCTACTTTACTGCAACTTACAGATCGATCAATTATCAAACCAGATGGTGTATTAGAAGATATTTCAGTCTCCTTAGATTCTTGGAAATATCCAGTAGATTTCATGATTTTGACTCCCAAGAGTAATTTAGGAGGACACCCACTCATCTTAGGAAGACCTTGGCTAGCCACAGCTGATGCTTTCATTAGTTGTAGATCTGGAGATATGTACATTTCTGATGGTAATTCGACAAAGAAATTCAATTTGTATCCTCCAGCAAAAGCAATTACAGAAGTAGGAGATAATGAATGGGTCGATGATGAGGACACCATACAACCTGTCTTTACCATTTCTGAAATCAGTGAAGATAGTCAAATTCTGAACACATTAGAAAATTTTGAAACATCTTCAGAATATGACCACACACAATTTCAGTTAGATTCTGACATTGAATATCTATCATCTAGACAAATGTCTCTTTACTCTATGGAAGAATTTGGTAGTTCCGCCATTAAGATTTTTCTAGGTAAAACATTGAATATCAACAAAAACTTGGAAAAATCACAACAGGAAGAGCTAACCAAAATCTTGCAAAAACATTCTACTGCATTTGCATGGGAGTATACTGATATGAAAGGTATTGACCCTAAGACTTGCATTCATCACATCTACATCGAGGAAAACAGTAGACCAATCAGACAACCTCATAGAAGGATGAATCCAAACCTTAGGGATATAGTGAAAGAAGAGCTCCAAAAACTACTCAATGTAAACTTCATTTATCCAGTTTCAGATAGTCGATGGGTTTCTCCTTTGGTTATAGTACCTAAAAAGAATGGTAAATGGAGAGTATGCATTGATTACAGGGAATTGAATAAAGCAACTTTGAAGGATCACTTTCATTTACCCTTTATCGATCAGGTATTAGATACTCTAGCATGAAAAAAGTGATTTTCATTCTTGGATGGTTTTAGTGGCTATAATCAAATTCAGGTAGCACCTGAAGATCAAGATAAGACCACATTTACCTGTCCATGGGGAACTTTTGCTTACTGAATGCTTCCTTTTGGATTATGTAATGCACCCGCAACATTCCAAAGAGCAGTACTAGGAATCTTTTCTGATCTAATCCATGATTGTGTAGAGGTTTATATGGATGATTTTACAGTTTATGGTAATTCATTTGAAGAGGCATTAGAGAGTTTGGAAAAAGTCCTTATAAGATGTAAAGAAACAAACCTTTCATTGAGTCATAAAAAATGCTCTATGATGTTTACTGAAGGTATTGTTTTGGGACATCACATTTCAGGGGATGGGATTAAAGTTGATAGATCAAAATTTGAAGTCATCTCCAAGTTGCCTATTCCAAATTGTCAAAAAGATGTTAGAAGTTTTTTGGGATTTACTGGGTACTATAGAAGATTTATAAAGAACTTCACCAAAATAGCATCTTCACTCTTCAAATTGCTTACAAAAGACTGTGAATTCAAATGGGATCCTGATTGTTAATCAGCATTTGAAACTTTGAAAACAAGAATATCTGAAGCACCCATCTTGAGAGGGCCAAATTGGAAACTTCCTTTCCATATTTCTACAGATGCTTCAGATACAGCTCTAGGAGCTGTGTTGGGTCAAAAGGATTTAGTTCCTTATGCCATTTACTATACCAGTAAAAATTTGACTCCCACTGAGTTGAACTATACTGTGACTGAAAAAGAGTTCTTAGTTGTTGTTCATGCAATCAATAAGTTTAGACATTATATAATAGGCTATGAAACTTTTGTCCATACTAATCATTCTGCGATTAGATATCTAATCAACAAACATGTTACTAATGGTAGAGTTACAAGATGGCTCTTAATTTTACAGGAATTCAATATTACTATGTTGGATAGACCAGGGAAACAAAATACAGTAGCTGATTTCTTGTCTAGGATCCAAAATACTAAAGAAGATTCTCCTGTAGAGGATAAGTTTCCTGATGAATATTTATTTACAGTAACTACTAAGACTCCTTGGTATGCAGATATTGCTAACTATTTGGTTACAGGGAAACTACCTCCACATCTATTTCCTAGTGAAAGAAGAAAGATTATTCAGGAGAGTTCAAAATATTCATGGATTTCTAACGAATTGTTTAAAACAGGGCCAGATCTTGTGATCAGAAGATGTGTTAGGGAAGATGAAATGCCTGACATCCTCAAGGCATGTCATGATGAACCATGCGGTGGACACTTTGCTGACAAAAGGACAGCCTATAAAATCCTTTCTTTAGGATATCATTGGCCTTCCCTCTTCAGAGATACAAAAGAATATGTCAAAAGGTGTGACAGCTGCCAAAGAGTAGGGAAACCGACTCTTTCAAATGAAATGCCATTGCAACCGCAGGTACTCATCGAACCCTTTGAAAAATGGGCTTTAGATTTCATTGGACCTATTAATCCACCATCTAAACAAAAGAAGTATATATTGGTATGTACTGATTATGTCACTAAATGGGTAGAAGCCAAAGCATTACTTTCTGCTACTGAAAATTCAGTTGTTAGTTTTTTTTATGAGGATATTTTTACTCGCTTTGGTGTCCCAAGAGAAATTGTGACAAATCAGGGAAGTCAATTCACATCCAACATGGTGGAGAAGCTTATGGAAGAATACAAAATCAAGCACAGAAAATCTACTCCTTACCATCCGCAAGCAAATGGCCAAGTGGAGTCTACAAACAAAGTTATTGAAGGCATCATCACCAAAACTGTTCATCTACACAGAAGAGATTGGGCAAAAAGGCTTCCTGAAGCCTTATGGGCCTACAGAACTACATGGAGGAATACAACAGGGCATTCTCCCTATGAACATGTTTATGGGAAAGAAGTCCTACTCCCCATTGAGTTCCAAGTCAAAACTTTCAAGATGGCAGTTCAGTTGGGGATGGATCTATCAGAAGCCCAAAAGCACAGAATGGAGCAGTTGAATGAGCTAGATGAGATCAGATAAAAAGCAATCCTAAGAACTGATCTAGTTTAGTATCAAAGAGCTAAGTGGCATGACAAATACATCAAAGAGAAAAAGTTTCAAGAGGGAGATTGGGCATTACTATTTGATTCCAAGTTTAAAGATTTCAAAGGTAAATTTCAGACTCATTGGCTTGGGCCATATGAGATTGACAAAATCTTTAGCAATGGAGCGGTAAGAATTAAGACCATTGATGAATTTCAAACTCCTCTTATTGTGAATGGCCACAGATTAAAGATCTATCATAAGCCACTCTCAAAAGAGGAATTTGTTAAAATGTTTCAAGATAGTTCTACAATAAGGCTGGTGAAGAAGAATCCTTCTTCTCCACCAGCCTAGTCGTTGTTCCTTTCTGTTAAAATATATATATATATATATATATATATATATATATATATATATATATATATATATAATAAATAAATTTGTATAAGCCTGAAAACCAATCACTGATTGGCAGTCTTATACAGAAAATATAGAGTGAAAATCAGGAACACCTGACACCCTATATTTTCCAAAAAAAAATCTCTTTCTCTCCCATTTTCATTTCACTTCACCTCATTTTCATTCCACTCCATTTCATTTTCATTTCACTCCACTCCATTTCATCCATTTCATTTCATTTCATCAATAAAAGTTTCTTTCATGACCATTTTCACTCAGACTGTTATCATCTATCCATCTTCATTCAATCAAGTGGTTGCTGTATCAGTTTCCGCAGCTGGAATCAGTTTCCGCAGCCAGAAGCAGTTTCCGCAGCCACCACTTTGTTTTTCAAATTGACAGTCAAGATGTTAGTTCAATAATCATGAAAGAAAATGCAGGTATGACCGAGGACATATTATGAAGACATGGAGCACCTAAAGGCATCAATAAGGAGCAGTTGATCAAAACACATTTTTGCATGGTTATTAAACCATAAGCTCCACTATATGCAATGATTGCCGTGATAGCTCCATAACCATTCCACGACATTCCTCCATGAACCATGCATTTATTTTCCAAACGGTCTAATGATTAGCCTTTGGATTTAATTTGTGTTGGCTGCATTTTAACACTCCACCTGTAATCATAAGGACGTGGTCGATTTGACTACGGCTCTTCTCAGCCACACAAAATCCGCAACCGTTTCATGAACGTGTTTGCGTCTACTCTGCAGCCACCCAATTTAAAATTCCGCCGGCTGCACTGTACTCTCCCTATTGTTCTGTTAACATCACGACTGCATTTCCACCGTGCTCACATAAGCCTTCACCCCATTTTACGAATTCACCTCCGCTGCCTGTCCTCTATTTTTCCGCTCACAGTCACTTTTTTTTCCATAGACTCTGTTCACTCCCATAACCAGTCGTCTCACTTCCGCTAAACCCTCCTCAAGCAGACGAATTTTAAGAACAAAAGGAAGGATGGGTTGGTTGTTGAGGGCAGAACCAAAAGGGCCCAAATTTTTGGAAGGACACCCGCAAATGAAAGATATACTGAAGAAGGAAAAATGGCTACAGTTTATTCAAAAGTTCAAAGGCTACAACAAGGAGATTACAAAGGCTTTTGCGAGGTCTTTTAACGACCAGGTGGTGGAAATTGGGGACCTTAAGTTTACAATCACCGAGGCATCCATAGCAGCTGCTATAGAACTTCCCTAGGAAGGTGAACGCTGGTTCAAGAACAAGAGCTTGGAGAGTCATATTACGCAACCCAGGTATGGACGTAACTATATTCAAAAGAGGAATTCCTGTTCATGCTTTAAAAGAGGAGTGGGCCAGCTTACTGTTAACCATTCAAAATTTCATTACTTGTGAAGGCCGTTTTGGGGCAATGTATATGTATCATACCCGGTTATTGATGAACTTTTTAGAGAACCAAACCCTCAATCTGCCCTACTTTTTATTGCTAAGCTTGAAAAAGATGTGCACAACAGTGCAAAAGAATATAGAAGACATAGAGCCCCATTTGTATCATCATGGGCTTGTGAGAATTCTAATTGAGGACCAATTGAAGAAAAATAGGGATACCTGGGAACGGTTTTTGGTGAGAAACTATTTTCAAGAGCCATCTGAGGCACCTGAAAGCAGTACACCAAGAAAGAGTAGGAGAAAGGAGAAAAGTGTAAGAACTCAAGATTCTCCTATTAGCAAAACCAAAGAAGTTGATCAAGAAGAGAGGCTGGAAAGAACAAAGGATAGAAACCAAAGAAAATAAAAAAGAAAACAAGACATAGAAGCTGTATCTCAAACTGCAGAGCCTTCTCAAAAAGAAGATCACCAAACACTGTCTGAAAGGTTAGCCTATCTTAAAGAACAAGTGGCTGCAGCCAAGAAGAAACGAAAAGGAAAACAGAGTATGAGTAAGGAGGAAGATACTAGTCCAGAGCATGTGAGAAGAAGCTCTAGGTTTAAAGGGAAATTAAAGACAGTAAAAACCAAAGGCCCCACTTTATTGATTTGGGGGAGGAAACCCCAGAAAAGCCTCCAGCAACCTCTCCTGACCGTAGCCCACACCATACTTCCATTTCACAGCCAGATGTTGACATGAGTCCTTCTCGGCCAGAGTTTGAAATCAGCCCTTCTCAACAGGGTTTTGGGGTCAGCCCAAGGAAGGCTACACCCGAGGTGGACCCAAATCAGCAGGAGATGTACGATTATATAGAATCCTTAGAAAAGACAGTTGCAGGTCCAAGCACGTCATCTACTCATCCTCACACAGCACAAGAAGCTCTAGTCCAATCATTGAAACAAGAAGTCTTTGAATTGGAGGTTTTAAATAGACATATTAAAAATGAAAATGAGACATTAAAGGAGCAAAGAAGATTGGACAAGATCATTCATCACAACACTATGTTACATCTGGGACTGTGGCAGAAAAAGAACAGGAAATTAAAGAAAAAGTGCAGGAAGTTGAGTAGGGAATTAATCAATCTCAAATTCAGATGCTTGATGAGGAAGACCAGGATGGTAGTAGTACCAAGGAAGAGGAGAAGAGGACTGGATGTACTGGCAGAAGCTTCAGAGCACATGGACTAAAAGGAGGATGATCAAAATTTTGGTTGCATGGGGACATGCAACACCTTCACAGTGGGGGTATGTTGAGTCCCAAACTTGCATCTTTCCTATACACCTTTCTAGACTATTTTCCATTTACCTGGACCTCCTAAGCTGTCAACATCATTTCATATTAGTTTAAAAGAGCATATAAAGTGGTTTCCTAACTATGTTTTGTGTCTGCTGTTTGAATTAGATTTTTGCTCATTGAGCTGTGGAATCTTGTCACTTTCCGCAACCTTTTTGTTAAATTCTATATTGCAGGTGTCTTCAGGCAAATCGAGCCACATGGGCAAGTTGGAAACGATGTAGACATGGACCGAGTCCTATTGGCTTAGTTGAATTCACCAAAGAAGGTCGTGGTCAAAGGTAGTCAAGCGGTGGTCAACATAAGAGTCCTACGATGACAGAACTCCGTTTTTCACCACGTGAAGACTTGCGTGGCCATTCCTAAATCTCAGGGGACATATCAACACCTGTGGACTGCTCCATAAAGCGAATCCAACAACCACCCTCAATAGATTTAATCTTCACGGCAGCCATGATGCTAGATCCCTGGACGTGGTTGTTCACGTGTCTTTTATCTGCACAGTTTTTAGGAAATTAGTTATGTCATCTTCTGTTATAAATAATGCATTCTCATACGCATAGTAGTTAGCCTTTGTAATGTAATTTTGACTGTTAACGAGCCCACTGTGCCGTGACATTATTTCTGTGTTATGACTACATTTTGAATACATGAGAAGACTCTATTTATAAGCTCAATTCGTGGTTGATAGCTTATTGCCCGAGGTTGTGCAGAGGGCCCCTATACACACCGAGGTTTTGTTTATTGCTGTATAGCTTCTTGCTTTATTTCTTTACATTCCTTATGCCATAATCATTCACTTGTATATATTGCACTTCCTATGGTATTAACGTTTGATTGTTGTCCATAGTTTTTCATGCTTTATAATGTTGTTAACTAATCAGTGTCTTTGTTTCAGATTACAGTAGGCAACCCGGGCATTTTCACATAGTTTTACAATGACTAATGACACGGAATCAATCTTGTCTTTCTGCTGATTTATTTTTCCTAGTTTTTAATTCCAGCACTGTTTTATTTACTTCAGTTTTGTTCATTTGCTTTATTAGTTAGATTAGATATTAAATTACTCATGTCATTATCAGTTACCTCCGAAAGCCATAGCGAGACTAATGGTGAGGGATTGAAGTATGAGTGTGTAGTTTGATATTAGTTTATTTTTCTGTAAGTTAGTTATTGAATTGCTCATGTCATTTTTAGTTACCTCCGAAATCCATAGCGAGACTAATGGTGAGGGATTGAAGTATGAGTGTGTAGTTTGATATTAGTTTATTTTTCTGCAAGTTAGATATTAAATTCCTCATGTCATTATCAGTTACCTCCGAAAGCCATAGCGAGACTAATGGTGAGGGATTGAAGTATGAGTGTGTAATTTGATAATAGTTTATTTTTCTACAAATTAGATATCGGATTGCTCAAGTTGCTTATGATTACCTCCGAAAGCCAGAGCGAGACGAATGGTGAGGGGTCAGAATATGAGTTGATGTAATTTGATTTTAGCTTTACTTTGCTTGCAATTTTTGGATTTCTTTGAGTTCAGTTTCTTTTGTATTTAGACAGCAGCAAGGATAATGGGTTTTATGATCAATAGTTCATTGTTTGTTTAATTAGAATAGTGGCACAGTTTCATTTTCTTTTAGGAGTTAATTTCATCATTGCATGTTTTAAAACCTTTTTGAAAAGTTTGAAGTTTTGGAAATCATTTTAAAGGACACCATTGCCTTGAACATTTATATCCATACTTGTCTTTTAGGATTGCCATCTCACATTAGGGAATCAACAAAGATAAATCCAAAAGCAAACTAAAAATCAAAAACAACAAAAAGTAAGAAATTGGTTATCTTGCATATATAGTGTGCCTCACTTCAGCAGTTTACGACTCCCGGATTGAGAATTAATATAGCAATTTAGGACACTCTAAATTGACCAAACAGGAGGCGCGCGAGTTGCAGCAGGAGTATGACAGTGTCTGGGGCACTGTGCAGATGGTTGCCCTTACTCAAAGACTCACTAGACTACAACAAGCAAGGGCACTGAAGGACTGATTAGACGTCGTGCACCAAAAGGAAGCCCTGCTTAAAGCACGCATCCAACCATGGATCAATGAAGCATTCACAGTCACAGCTACCATTGAAGGGAAGCTAGCACAAATGTAGTAACTGTATACGGTTGGATAGGAATGTGACCCTACTCATGAAAGTTTAGAGATACACGTGCAACAAGTACAATAGGCGATAGAACAGTGTGCTACGGACACCCAAGCTGCATGAGACCTGCTGCATGGACTTCGTGCAAAGATTGCCGCACCAGTCGAGTGACTCGGGATGAGTCATGATGATTGTGTTGGGGGCCTGTTGGGCAGCGGATCCCCCCATAGCATGTTTTTTGGGCTTGAAGCCTGAATTTTGGTCAAGTGTAATGTAAAGACCCCGCGAAATGCGGGCGTAGAGCGCAAGAGTCTAGGGTTGTCTGCCCTAAGATAATGTAATTTAATGTAAAGTGTGTTGGCCTACCCATGGTCCATGGACCATGGGATTGTATAAATAGAGTGAGGCTCTAAGTGTAAAGTCAATCTTAGTTTTGGGAAGTAACAGATAGGTGCGAAGGCATGGTTAGAAGATAGAAGTAAATCTGAAGTGTATTGGGTCATAGTGGTAGGTAGAGGCTCTGCAGCTAAGTGCGCAGAGGCCTAGTAGAGTCCGTAGCTGAGTGCGTGGACCCCTGCAGCTAAGTGAACAGGGCGGAGTCGGGTCTGTAAACGGAACTCGAGTATTAATAAAGATAAGATTGATTCAAATTATTGTGCATTTCTTTTTAGATCTATATTTCTATGTTCTAGTTATCTTTATGCATTTATATTGTTTTTGAGTACTCATGCTAATCTAGAAATTGAATAAGTAATAAGAATATTGGGCCTGCACAAACTAAGTTAAACCCTAATATAATAGCACAATAAGGATCAGATCAGAATAATACGAAGGTGCGCAGGAGTTGTAAAGAATAGAAAGTTGCGCGGAGCAGTGCAGCGCACAGAATAGGATCACGAACCTCTAGAACCCTCATCAAGACATCCCTAGGGTGTGGAAACCTGGTTCCAGTACCCTCCCATACTACCTCGAGTGAGACCTCAATCCGCGCTCCATGGATTGTTGCCGAAAGGGCCAGTAGTACCGGGATTTGCTTGGCTAACTCACTGCTGAACCTGGGTCAAGCCCCACGTAGCCAACATCAGGCCAAGTCCATCAACCTGTGGGAGCACGATCATGTTGGTATAGAAGAAGGATGGGACCTGGAGACTTTGTATTGACTATAGAGTGCTAAATAAGATCACTATTCAGAATAGGTATCCAATCCCATGGATTTATGACCTTCTGGACAATCTCAATATGGCTAAATATTTATGCAATATTGACTTGAAGTCCATTTATCACTAGGTACCAATCGAACCCTCCGATGTGTGGAAGATTTCCTTCAAATCCAAGGAGGGCCTGTTCGAATGGCTGGTCATGCCTTTCGGGTTGACAAATGCCCTTGCAACCTTCATGAGGTTGGTGGATGACATATTTCATCCCTTCACCAACTCATTCATGGTATTTTATTTTGATGACATCCTGATCTTCAGCCAGAGTGGGAAGAGCACACCCACCATATTCTATTGGTTCTTGAAACCCTACGATAACACAAATTGTGTGCCAATCTAGATAAATGCACTTTTGGTATGACCCAAGTTCAATATCTGGGGTAGATAATTGATGAGCAGGGTGTGCATGTTGACCCAGGAAAGATACAAGTTATTCGATACTGGCAAACCCCAACCACTCTAATAGAGCTTTGCAGATTTCTGGGTCTTTCTAATTTCTACCACATGTTCGTGTTGGGGTTCTTTCATATCACTTGGCCTTTGAGTCAAGTCACCAAGGGTGGAGTGAAAGAAAAATTGTTTTGGTCTGAATCCCAACAAAAGACGTTTGTCGAGTTGAAGCATCGTCTCTACTCTACACAAATGCTCACATTACCAGACCTGCAACAACCATTTGAGATTGAGACAGATGCCTCCAACTATGCTATTGGTGCAATTCTCTCTAAGTAGGGGCACCCAATGGCATATCACAATGAGACACTCTTAGACATAGTCTAAAAGTATCCCACCTATGACAAAGAGATGTATTCCATTGTGCAGGCTTGCCGACAATGGAAGCATTACATTCTGGGGAAGGAAATTGTCATCCATAAAGACCACTAGCCCCTACAATTCATACAGACATAAGGAAAGTTGTAGAATGATCACCATTAGAAATGGTCCACATACTAGCAACAGTTCCATTTAAACATTAAGTATAATAAGGATAGCACCAATAATTTTGCAGACTTCCTTAACTGACTACTGGTCATGGCGTTGACCACTCTGCTCGACTCTTGTGAACACGAGACTTCGGGGTGGCCACATATTTACAAGACCGATACATAATTCGACAACACATATCAGATGCTCCTAAAAGCAAATAAAGTTCTTAATTTTACCTCCAGGGTGCGCTATTATGCCACTTGGGAAACCTCTATGTTCCTTCAAGCGAGCATGCCAAGATGATTTGGGAGGTGAATTATAGTTGGTTCGCTGGACATTTTAGAGTAGAGAAAATAGTGGCAATGCTACAAAATTATTTTTATTAGCCAAACCTTCGACAGGATGTTAGGAAGTACATCAGATCCTGCACTGCGAGTGTCATTTCCAAATCAACCATCAAGAAGCAAGGCATAGATACTCCTCTTCCTACTCCTAGTCAGCCTTGGGAATCCATCTACATGGATTACATGTCGGATCTTCCTTCTACTAAGCATTACAACAACTGTGTTTTCTTGATTGTCGACAAATTCTCTAAGATGGTCATTTTGGCAATGTACAAGAAAAGTATCACATCATAATCCATTGCCAATCTCTTCTTTGAATGAGTGTGGGTACACATTGGGATCCCACAGTCCATTGTCTTAGATTGGGACAGTAGGTTCCTAAGTACATTTTGTTCAAGCCTCCAGTCGATGTTGGCTACCAAGCTCACTAAGTCCACAGCCTTGCACCCCCAAACTGATGTCCAAATAGAGGTCATCAACAGGATAATCATGCACATTCTACGGATGTACAACTCGAAGCCATGCACATGTGATGAAAGCATCCCCTATGTCCAATATAGTTACAACAGAGCTCTCCATAGCTCAACTAGCCACAATCCCTTTCAGGTTGGATTGGGATTCCAGCCACTATGTCCCATTGATGTGGCCAAACCGTTTGCAACCACTCAAGTATATTCGACTCATGTCCAGGCTGAAGATGACAGGGATAACAACTTCATTGAGCGCATTGATCACATCCACCAGCAGGTCCATGACATATTGGACAGGTTCAATGCTAAGTACAAGCAACATCATGATCAACATTAGGTCCCACACAGGTTCCAAGAGAGTGACAAAGTTTGGTTACATTTGGAGAAGGAGCATCTCGTTGGGGCCAACTGCAAGCTTCACCCACTCTGATATGGGCCTTACACCACCACTAAGGATGTGGGAGGCATTTATTTTGAGCTCAACATTCCCCCATTCCTTGGCCTGCACCCAGTGTTCAATGTGGACCTCCTTTGGCCATACTTTCTACCATTATTGGACACATCAGACATTGCAAAACAACTCACACAAACAAAGCTAAACATAGAATGCATTGAACATGCCACAACTGATTAGATCATGAACACACAGATCAAGAACACTCTCCAGCAAAAGATCCAATTGTATCGAGTTGTCAAATTTGGCCAGTTCCTGCACCAATGAAAGTGGCTCACCATGGACCAAGTTCAGCAGAAGTTTCCCCATCTCATGGAGGCACTCAATGCAATGGGGACCATTGTTTCCTGAGGGGGCTAGAATGATCCAGTGGATATTGGTGGCCACCTACATATTCCACTTGGACCCCCATAGTTGTTTCTTTTCAAATTCCTAAATTGTAGCATAATTTACTATTTTTCGCATTTTTTGGGTCCTAAACTTCCAGAGTCATTTTGAGGGACTAAAAGACATTTTTAGAGAAAACGAAGAGACCAAGAAAGTGTTACACAAGTTATCTTTTTTATTTTCTGCCTCATCTTTGACATCTTCGAAATGAGGTAATATGATAGCCAAATGGAGATCGTATGCCAAAGTTACGAACCCGAGAAGTTGATGTTCCAACTTACCCAAACAGGGCACACCATCTTTTGGCACTTCATCTCCTAGGGTTAGTTTTGGATGTTTATGGTTTCTCATTGTTTCTCAATGATAAAAAGGCCATCAAGCCTCATTGTAATGCATTTCAAAGGCATGTAGTTGCTACATCTCTTCTCAGAGATAAGCTACCATCACTCAAGCTAGTTTATTTCCATTTTGCATGTAAACATATTTTAGTGTTTATGTTTGTATCTGTATTTTGGTGCGTTCCTGTATAAGTCTGGATCATTGCTCGAGAAACATGGGCACAGTTAGAGGAACACCATAGGATATTGAACCTTTGCTTCATAAAAACCATATGCTTAATTCTCCTCATGGTAGTTGGATATATGATAATCTTGGAGGCAGGAACAGCAACTACACTACATGAACAAGAACTATGCTGCTAGAACAAGAAATATACTAATTGAATAAGAACTGTACACCTATCACAATAATGGACTCCACATAGACATCATTAGTAATATTCTGACATAGGTTCTTTTAAATCATTAAAAGCAAAGAAATTCATGAAATAATGACATATTTCCTTATAAAACTCCTATTTTAAAATAATAGCCTCAAAAAGATGCAAATTGATGATAACAACCACAAAATCTAAGTGAATACATACGAGATTCCAGAGAAAAAGATATGAAAAATAGACAAAAAGGAAGCTTAACAAGGTCTCCAATTCATCTGTGCTGGAATAGAGATAACTATGTTGATAGCTGAGTACTTAGTTATAGGGGGAAAGGTCTCATCATAGTCAAGTCCTTCATTCTAAGAAAACCCTTTATCCACAAATGGGCTTTGAACTTCTCCACGTTGTTATCTATAGCATGCTTGATCTTGTACACCCACCTGGAGCGAACCATTGATTTTCCCTCTGCTCGTGGCTCTACCTGTGAAGACCTTACCTATGTCTTCTAACTAAACCAAATTTATCATTTAATTGAATTACAATAAGCAGAAAATGTAACATGTTTATAACTCCACATTAACTTGATAAAACAATACAAGTAAAATTTAATCAACAACATATTAAACATGTAAGAAATTTCATTTGCAACAATTTATATAAATAAAGCAACATATAGAAGAATACATGTTCCAGTGGCTTGGGTGCGATGCTCCTGACTCTGTTGGAATGCTCCTCTTGGATACCCATCTGAATTTTCCTCCCAATCAACTATGAATGATTTCCTAACCTAAGGAACCTCAATAAGCTTCCTAGCCCTCAGAGCCCAAGTCCAACCAGTTGTAGTGTGTCCAAGTTAAAACCAACACTCTCCAATAGATCCAAGTTTGATTTCTCTCATTTTTCTCTCCATTCTCCTTCTCCATATTCCTCCTCCCAAAATAAAATCCTCCAATCCAAAAATAAAGATCAAGGATCTTGTCCACTGACCCCCCATCCTTCTCCTCTCATCCTCCTTCCCTTTATGTCCCTTACTTTCATCCACCTCAACCACTTACTAGTAATGCCATGACTACCCCCTCATCCTTTTATTTTAATATCCTTGACTTCCCTTACAATATCTTATCCAAAAGTAGATTTGAGAAGACACCTTGGGAATAGAAATATGCATATTTAATTTAGAAATAGATTGGAGAAGACCATATCTTATCTAAAAGTAGATTTGAGAAGACACTTTGGGAATAGAAATATAGATATTTGATTTAGAAATAAATTGGATAAAGACCATATCTTATTCAAAAGTAGATTTGAGAAGACACCTTGGGAATAGAAATATAGATATTTGATTTAGAAATAAATTGGAGAAGACCATATCTTATCCAAAAGTATACTTGAGAAGACATCTTGGGAATAGAATAATAACAAATAATAAAATTCATATTAGTAAAATAAAATTACAAATTCAAAAGTATAGGTTTATACCAATATTACTTAATAATTGTAAGTCAATATTTGCAGCTTAATTAAACACTAATTAAAATTAGCTTGATAGGATTAAGTAGGGAATTACATACACCCCTCTTCCATAAAAAATCATCCCAAAGTTAGAGTGAAAACGACACAAGGAGTTTGAAAGAATTTTGACAATAAGGCATAACAAAATATAGAGAGATATAGTAGTCAAATTAAGTAAGTCAAGCAATGATACCACTTCCCATCAAGAGTCTCCAACTAACCTATAACCTCTTATCCTTCCTAACGTACTTCCTCTCCCATCCTATCCATCCTCTGTTGCAATATACTATGGCATCAGTTATACCGATCTAACCACTAATAAAACCAACATGGTGGAAGCGTCAACTATATCGACCTAACTTCCCCTGTAGGAAACTGGAAATCATCATCGCATATCTAGGAGAGTATGTCCATTGCTTCCCTGCCACAATTCTAGGCTTGGAGGTTACATGGTGGGAAATGCCTCCACCCCTCCTAAAAAATAGGGTGAAAACCCTAATATAGACCACACTATAGCGTTGGTTGGATACTTGTCATCACATAATTTCATTGGGCATTCATGTCACGTGTATTTACATTTTATCCATGTCATAATAGTGCATATCAAGTAGGTTCAAAAATGTAATAGAACAATGTAGATCATTTTAAGTCGCATGCATCATAATAAGTGTCATTCATATGACATTTCCATGTAGTCGTTGACTAAATGAAATAGTTCACTTAGCACTCATTGCAACACATGTTGAGAAATGTGGAGAACGATCACATAGCATCAATCATCACCATACCATTCCTAATTAGATGTCTCAACATTCCTCCATCGAAAGCATAGATCTTGGTTATCATATAGTTCTTTCCAATCTACAAGTTAGTTCTCATTCATTCATATACATAATAACAAAATATATATAAATAAGTGATCTTAATCATCATGTTATTAAGTCTAGTATCCACGTGTCAATTTTGTACTTCATAACAACATACTGGAAATAAATCTTACATTAGATAAATCATAATTTTGATAAGTCATTCATTAGATAAATCATATCCCCTTAAGTCATACATCAAACAACAATAACTTTGATAAGTCATACACTAGATAAATCATAACCAAGTAAGTCGTACATCAGGTAAATCATACATCAAATAAGTCATACATCAAATATTTTAATCAACAATACCTAATATATCTAATGATTTATATAAGTAGTTTCATCTGTCCAACTAAAATGCATCAATATTACATAGCGTTCATAAATAAAATAACATGGAACTACAAATAGAGCCTTAGCATAGGTAGTTATCTAAGTCAAAATGGGCATCATAGATGCTCAAAAAGTGAGGGGTAGTCACGACATATAGTCCCCTCATCCTCCCAGGTAGCAGATCCTGGGCTATACTTGTCCCATTAGACCTTAACCTGGTCCACCATGTGATGTATGAGTTTTCGAACCCTATGGTCCAATATGTGTAATGGTTTGACCATTACGGTTCCCACGTCCAAGACCTACAATTCCCTCCAATCCAATTTGTGAGATTCATCATAAATATAATGTCATAAAATAGATACATGAAAAACATTATGGGTTTTATGAAAATGGGGTGGTAGTACAAGATGAAAGGAAATCATTCCAATCTTCTCCTTGATTCGAAAAGGTCCTACAAACCGAGGTGACAGTTTAGTCCCTTCCCAAATCGAATGGTGCTTTTTTGGGTCGGATATGAATAAAAACTTGGTATCCTACTTCATAATTTCGATCAGTCCTATGTGCATCATTATAACTCTTCTATCCATCTTGTGCTTCCTTTAACCTTTGTCGAATCTATCTTACCTATTCCTCCATTTCTTGCACCAATTTAGGCCCAACTATTACTCAATCCTCCAACTTTTCCCAACTCAATGGCATCCTACATGACCTCCCAATAGAGCTTGATAAGGAGGCATCCTGGTTGAACCGTGGTAACTGTTATTATATGAAAACTCTACCAAGGGTAAGTACCTTTCCCAATGAGTCTGATTATCCATGACATACCTTCTAATCATGTATTCCATAATCTAATTTACTCTTTCAATCTTCCCATCTATTGATGGGCATCTAAATTAGACCTAAACTAAGGCCCATGCCTCTAAATTAAACAATAACTTAAGGCCTATGACCATCCTTCAGCACATTAAACCTCTCTTTTTTCATTAGATAATTTATTTTTAACTTTAATATATTCATTAGGAAGGTTTATGAATAATTGGATATTTGTGCCTAATATTACTTCTTTTTGTGGAATATTATGAGAATATTGGGCAGATGATGAAGAGTTGGAGGAGGAGATCATCTATGGACTCATTCCCTACTATTGTAGGATCAATAATAAACAATAAGTCAACAAGATATTATGGAATTATGGCACAAATGGTGGAACTCCAATGATTGAGCAAATCTAGGAATGTGTTCCACTAATCAAGGGACCAGATCCACTAATCAAAGGGACTGGATCCACTAATCAAGGGATTTTGGTGGGGAAGTTTCTTCCATTCATGGGGAATGATTCCTAATCATTTTGTATAAGTACCAAGTCAAATTTTCCTCTAGGGGACTTTTTTTTGGGATCTTCAGTCTTTTAGATTTTGATTAGTGTTATAATATAGAGAGCTTGTAGTTTTGCAACTCCATTGTATTTTCTGGTAGAGATGTAATTCTTTTGATGAATATAATGAAGACTGGTGTCATGTTCAGCTTCTAGATAATGTTCTCCTCCATAGGTCTTTGAGTTTCCTTAGGCTTGGCCATCCCAGGAACCTCAGAGCCCTTTTTGTATCATTGTCTTTCCTTCTTTTTATTGCTTATTCACATGCATCTCTAGTTCTTATGTCTTTCTATTTCTGCATTTAGTTTCTTGTTGTAGGATTGATTTAATGGTTAAGTGATAAAAATAGAGATTGAGTTGTCAATGCAGTTAGGATAGGATTTGATTCATAAAAGAGGAAAGAATGTAATGACAAAGAGCTTAGATGATTGAGAATAGAGTGAGTAAGCGAGAGGTGTGATAGAGATAGGGTTTGAGATTGAAACAAAGGTCAAACAAACTGTTGTAATCGAGCTGAGAGGGCCAAGACTCTGTAATTTCCTTTTTGTTGAATAATTGATTGAAGTGTGGTGTGGATGCACTATTCTGGTGCATAAATTCATTTGTCTCTGTGTATTGGCATTCTGGACCTTAATCGGGTGTTTTTCTCTGTGTATGTGTTTTATTGGTAAAATCACAGTCGATTAGCGTTAAGAGTTAACATTGAGAGTTCGCGTTAAACCCCTGGTTAAGCATCTTTCTTTAAGTTCTGTATCGATTAGCGTTAAGAGTTAACCCTGAGATTAAGTGCTAAACCCTTAGTTAAATGTGTTTTCCTTAAGTTCTGTATTGAGCACATGGGCGATTTTCCAAGGATGGTAAGTGGTATCTCGCGCGCCCTAAAGGTGGGAAGCAGTATTCATAAATTTCACGCGATTACCCTTAGCAGGCGACACATAGCATAAGAAAACAAATTTTCTCACGTGCTTTCAGAGAATTAATAGTTGTGCAAGATTTCGCACGAGATTGCGTGATGGTCGTTCAATTGGACGAGTAGCATCGATGGTGGAGATCAACCTTGCTAGTTGGCGAGTGGGTTGCGTGATAGTCATTGGATCGGATGGGTCAGATCCAACGATAATCACATTAGAAGTTGCACATGATTTAATCTAGATTTCAGACGCGATAAAGTTTTGAATAGGATTAAATTTATTTGGGATCTAGTCATAATGTCAAAGAGTTGAGAAACGTGATATCTGTTAGATCTAGTGAAGTGAGATCAATGGCAAGGATTGAAGTGCTTGATAAAGTCAGATAAGTGGGGCCCTCTTGGTGAAAATCCACGTACAGAGTTTGTTTGTGCACGCTGATTGGTTACAAAGCTAAACCGTAGTCGAACTACAGCATACCACCTCATTTTCGTTAAGAAAAAAGACAAAAAGAAAAACAAAGTTATTTTATTCATTTACATGCACAGCAGTAGAAGGTTTGATGGTTTGAATCTGCATGCTTAGGATAATAGGATTGCATACATGTTAACTTAGCATTCTTTTGCAACAAAGCCTCTTAGGAGTTAGTTAGAAAATGGTGTGTTTTAGCATTTGATTTCATTCTCTTTCCTTGTACTTTCTTTCTTGCAATAGGTTAAAGTTCCATTTCAAGCATTTCACCTTATGCAATTAGTTTAGGATTTGACTTCAGTACATGCACTCCATTACATCATGACAACAAAGGTAGGACACATTGTATGCTACACATATAGTGCCAATACGTCTTAAGTTTGTATGAACCCCGGGTTGATATTTAAAGTTGGTAACTTTGGGAGTTGCAACATTCTTATTGCAATACCAAGGCTCATCATCTATTTCTGGATGATATGAAATGATCATGTTCAATTGAGTCCCCAGTGTTGACTGCAAACTTGTCCAAAACCTAGATGTAAAGCGAGAGTCTCTATCAGAAATTATCTTTGTGGGTAACCCCTGTAGTTAAATAAATTCTCTTATAAAAACTCATGGCACATCAGTAACATTGTAAATGTCTCTCACTAGGATGAAATGGGTAGTTTTGGTCAATTTATCAACTATAACCAATATAGAATTGTGCCTTGTAAAGTGAGTGGAAAACCCACAAAAAAAATCCACAGAAATGACCTCCCATTTAGACATAGGGATGTCATGCGGTTTTAGGAGTCCTGCTGGATGGTGATGATCAGCCTTCACTCGTTAACATTCAAGAAATTTGGCAAAAAACTGGACTATTTCGTGCTTCATGCATGCCCAAAAGAAGAGTTTCTTCATATCTGCATACATCTTCTTCACTCTAGGATGTGCACAATAAAGTGCTCTATGTGACTCTTTGAGGATGGTTCTTATACCCCCTTCCTTAGGGATGTACATTCCCTCTTGAAATATCAATAGTCCATCTGGTTCAAGGACATAACCCTCAAACTTTGGTTCTATATGCTTCTCATTCTGGAATGTTGATATAACCTTTTGTTGTAGCGGCTACAACCACCTTCCAAAAAAATTTCTTCGCTTTGTTTTGGAGCCTCCCTCCTCAAAGTCTTAGTAAAATGTCTTGCACTACTCAGGTACTTGTGTTTTTATTTCAATTTATCTTTCACTTTGCGGCTTGTGTTCACTAACTTGTTTTCATTGACCAACCACAAGCTAACCTCGTGACTTGGTTCACACCTGGCTCTTGCGTTGTCTTGGAAAACTGCGCAATCCTAGAGCGAAACCAGCCTTGCTCTTAGGAATTGAGCAAAACAGCCCAGCAGTCAGCCCTGCTCTCTAGAAATGTGTAGAGCAGTTCGGTAGACAACCTTGCTCAGAGAAATTGCACACAACATCCTGACACTGGGATTCAACTTAGAAATTGTGTAGACCTAGCTGGAAGCTTGTCTTTAGCTAGGAAATTCTGCAGAGCATGCAAGATAGTTAGAGCCACTCAGCTCAGGAATTGTGCAGAAGCATTCCATTAGCTATTTTCCGATGCATGTGCCGGAAAGTTGCCCGGTTCCCTCCAGAACTGCATAATCTTCCCATGCATGCATGGAAGCCTTTCCCAAAAAATAAAAAAAAGCAAAAAGAAAAAACAATCCCTAAAAAATATGGATATATTTTTAGCACTGGGAGTTACATGCAAGTTGATTTTAGAAACTTCCCGCCAAGTGTCGCTTTTTCCTAGATTTGTGGCATGTGCGTCATAAACCCTAAATCTACCAAATCTATTTAAATGATGCCCTAGAGCTCATTCTACACATTCAATCTTGGAGATCTGGCATTCCCAAGGCATCTAGGAACCTTCGTCACAGTAGGCATAACTTTTCCAGGTAAGTTTGGATTTTCAAGTCTTTTGTTGCTTTCTCTGTGAGTTTTATATCCTTGGCTTGTGTGAGTGTTGTTTTGCATGTTTTATTGATTGAACATTGGTGTTTTAGTTTGTTTTAACTTGTGGAAGGTTGTTTCAAGCTTTTCATTGTCTTTCTTAAGTTTTGCATGCATAAAATTGTTTTTGCACTAACGATCGTCGTTGCAGCAACCCTCTCCACCAACTTCATTGTTTGTCTATTTGATTTATTCTTACATTGGTTCTAATTGCATGCATGATCATTCACTTATGTTTGCACCATCCTTCACTTACACTTTCGAATCTACTCATTTTCAAGTTTCCCTTGGCCACATCTAGGATGCCTTGGCTCAGATCTTACTTTCCCCAACATGCTCTGCGCATTCCTAAACTTGAGGCTCTATCTTGGCTCCAGGAATTGCGCATAGGTTTCTTGTCACTAGCCCCCAAATGTGCTCTCTGCAGTTATCCAATATAGTGCCCAGTCTTGCCCACTGGGATTGTGCAATGCGCAATCCCAACCAGCAGTCAAGCCATATTGAATTGTGCATGGCATAGTTCTAGTCCACGGTGAACCCACCTGGACTATGCTTTGCACAGTTCCAGCCAGCAGCAGGTCTCACTGGTAGCTGAGACTATGCAATACAAAGTTCCAGTTGACAATTTCCTAGCCTTGAGAGTCACTATTTTGCAATCTTTCCCAGTAGTCACTCGGTTTGTTGCATGATTGATCCTTGAAGTGCATTGTGTTTTTAAACTAACATTTTCTTGTCATGAGTGTCTGCTCTGTCTCTAGGTACATTAGTTGTTGAGCAGTCCCTCAACAGTACAAGCATCATGGTTTCCAAGAGAGCTAGATTAAAGGACACTATAGAGAGAAGCACTGGAGACGTGGTTGAACAAGTGCCAATGAACTTGCCCATCTATGTAGACACGCAGTTGTTCGTAGAGAAGGACATGAATATCATGTTAGCCTCCTGCTGCAGCAGGTTAATCATCTTTCATGATCGACATTTTTACATGCCAAATATGTCATACTTTGCTTGCTGCAATGCTCCATATTTGCTACAGATGGCCAGAGAAGTATCCATGAGAGTGCGCTAGTCTAAATGCCACTGTTGTGTTCCATTTTTTTGGGTTGATCCACTTTGATGAGTTTTCAGCTAAGGGAGGTCCAAACAGCTTAATCTTGGTCTCCCTAGATTTCAATTTCCTATTTTAGAATATAGAGAATAAACATCTGTCCAAACTGTTTAATCTTGGCAGATCTGTAAATAGGTAGAGAAACAAGGGTGCTCAACAGCTTAATCTGAGCCCCTGGATGCAATAAGTATGGATTTAGATAGGAGGACAGCAAGAAGAAAAGAATGAAAAGCTGGGTATGCTAGTTCAAGTGCACCCAAAACAAAAAGAAGAGAAAATGCTAGGTGAGTAGGTCGGGTAGGTAGCTTTGTGGTTGCAGAATTATGGCTTGTGATCCATTTCATATTGTCAAGTGTTATATGTATCATATCACAAGTTGAGGCAGTTTTCCATTTGAAGGACTTCAAGCGAGGCATGTGTTATATACCTAGGGGGGATAATATGGGGTACCAAGGGAGGTACCCAAGGTAATAATGTAATAATGGGATGGGCCATAATAATAAATAAGGTGGTTAACCCATGTCATGTAAGGGACCACAAGTAGTTAATAATAATGTAAGGGGCCCATGGTATTAGTTGATGGTATGAGGAAACCATGGTAATGATGCATGGTATTGTATGTATGAGGCCTATATAGAGGCTAGAGACTCCACATGGAGGGATATGAAGTGAAGAATTATTGTATGAACAGGCATATGGCTTGTGGAGTGTTCTCCTTCCTTAAGGAGTGAATGTATGGTGTTGCCCTACCTTAAGGGTTTGATCAATAAAGAATCATTTCATCTTATTTCTGGGTTTATTTGCATTATCTTATATTTTCATATCTGATCTATAATATTCTGGGTTAGATCTACAACAATTGGTATCAGAGCTACAACAATTGGTATCAGAGCTCTTTCTTGGGCAAACCGTGGAGAATTTTTTTTTCATTTTTTGCAGGGATTTTTTGGGTGGCGAATTTGTAGATCATATCTGTACGTTTTGGTGCAAGATCTGCAAAATCTAATTGCAGATCTGTATTCCTGGTGAAAAAATAGCCGATTTCAAAAAAAAAAAAATCGGTTGAATCGGAGTCCGGATGAAGGAGATATCGCTGATTTAAAAATCAGTAGGGTTGCAGAGAATTTTCGAGGCAGCGAATTTTCAGGGCAGATCTAGACCTCTTGGCACCAGATATGAAAAATCTAATTGTATATCTGGAATCTTTGTGAAAAAACACATGATTTCAAAAAAAAATCAGTCGAATCAGAGTCCGGATGAGGGAGATATCGCTGAATTAAAATCAGCACTTTTTGCAGAAATTTTGGGTGACAGCGGGAGAGTAGCAGCGCAGATCTGAAATTCCAGTGTCTGAATCAGGATTTCTATCACATGGACAGATGTAGAATGGTTGTTCCATTTCCAAAAACAGGTTATAATAGAGATTCTGAGCAATATTGACGAAACTGTGACAATTACAAATTTTCTCCAAGTAAGTGAATTTTTCATGGCGACTCTATATTTTACAGGAAAAGATGATGGTCCTACTATTGAAGAATTCATACAAAGATACAAGTCCACATATGGGACAACATGTGGGACATTTTGGAAGTTTCAAATGCTGTCTAATATGAGAGGTGAGGCTCAAAAATGGAATTTATTACTTGACTACGAGCGGTTGAACAAAATTTCAGATGCAGAATTTGAAAAAGTCTTTTTGGACAAATGGTCTCGGGCTAGGAAAAAGGAGAATGAGACACATAAAGGGTTAATTCCTACTGGTATATCCTTATTGCAGATTCATGGATTGATTCAAAAAGAGAAGATCATTGTTTCTATCAATCCTAGTTGTAAACATAATTTTATCAGTGTTAATTTGTCAAAAAAATTGCAAGTCCCAGCAAAACAAATTGAACATACACAGGTTGATAACGAGGATGTTCAAGTGTACAAGGATTTGAAGATTTCTATGGATAAATATGTGTTGCATGGTGATTTTTATGCTTCAGAGATGGATAATATGAATGTTGTTTTGGGATATCCTTGGATGGAATCCGTGGGTACTATCAATATTAATGTGCAGAAGAAATTCCTGAAGCTATGGTATAAAAAGAAGAAAATTACATTACAGGATATTTCCATCCATAAACAGGTAGAGCACATGGAGGCTGAAGCAGAAGATGTTCAAGGGACTGACATATCAGATGATGAGCCTTTGATGATCGACAATCAAACAAAAACAGAGGCTGCAGAAGAAAAGGTTACAGGTGATCATACATCAGAGGAGGGCTCAATGGTTGAAGTCATATTGAAAAAGAAGACACCCCAACAGGCACCACAGCAGGGTGAAGTCAAGCAAAAGCCATCATGGGTTAAAACTTCAACATATCATCACCCACATCACCCCGCAAGACAACCATCAAGATGGAAACCAAGTAGTCACATGACGGATAGAAAGGAGAGATGATCCACCTACTACACATCAACACAGAAGAGCTGCCACGGTCAACTTCCATCTCAAGCGAGCGAGGCACCAGCAAGATCGAGGGTTCACCTTTCTCTTGGATGGCTAGATGCACGTGCATGGTATCAGTGGACTACTCTTTTGAGTAGATCTTATTATTTGTGTTCTTCCCATGTTTCGGGGACGAAACATGCTTAGGGGGGTGGAATGTTATATACCTAGGGGGGATAATATGGGGTACCAAGGGAGGTACCCAAGGTAATAATGTAATGATGGGATGGGCCATAGTAATAAATAAGGTGGTTAACCCATGTCATGTAAGGGACCACAAGTAGCTAATAATAATGTAAGGGGCCCATGGTATTAGTTGATGGTATGAGGAAACCATGGTAATGATGCATGGTATTGTATGTATGAGGCCTATATAGAGGCTAGAGACTCCACATGGAGGGATATGAAGTGAAGAATTATTGTATGAACAGGCATATGGCTTGTGGAGTGTTCTCCTTCCTTAAGGAGTGAATGTATGGTGTTGCCCTACCTTAAGGGTTTGATCAATAAAGAATCATTTCATCTTATTTCTGGGTTTATTTGCATTATCTTATATTTTCATATCTGATCTATAATATTCTGGGTTAGATCTACAACAATTGGTATCAGAGCTACAACAGCATGTCTAACTTCCCCTTCCTCCTCTTTCCCCAAATCACTCATTAACTTCCCCTAAAAGAGGTCAAGATCTGCTTGACACCTCTTAAGTTCATCATTCTCCATATCATCTACCTTGGTGAAGATCTGCTTCACTAAAGGAATGTTCACACTTCTTCTATCAGTCATTTTCCCCCATTGATAGCCTAAGACATCATTTTTAGCGCTTTTCTCATCATTATCATATTAACTACTAACTTTATTATGTAACTCCCTATCTCTTTTCCCTTCCCCTACTAAAACTCTCTCTATAACTCCCCTATATACTTATCCCTCCCCTTGGTTGAAAAGTAACCATATACATCCTTGGGAATTGCTAAGTTTATCTAAAACTCAGCAAGAACCCTCATTGACCCCTCTTACCATCTTCCAAATGCATAAGGACTCATTCCTTTGCATAATTTCCCTTCATATGTATAAAAACCATCTTTGGGCCTTGTTTTGCCTTTATAAGGCATGAAACCCTCTTTTTGGCCACTAAACCCTCTCAAAACACATCACATTCCTCTTAAATGCCTTTGGACTCCTTCTAAGGCATGAAAGTTGCCAAAAACCATGCAAAAATCATTAAAAACCTTCTACAAATGAAAAAATCCTCCCTTTTTTGGCCATCGGACCCCTTCCGATGCCTTAGAATCCATCCAAAACACCAAAGGCTACCCCTCCGAATTCTTTTTTCCTTGGCATTTTAATAAAATGCATGCTCCGATGAGAAAGAGGTCTTTTTTGTCCCCCTCCGATGCGATATCGCTATCGGGAGGGGGCAGTGGCATATATAAGCGAAAATGGCTAAGTCTCAAGGCATGGGGCATAGTGCCGATGGGCCGGACCCAAAAACATATAAAGTGGACCGGTAATAGCATATCGGGTCCGCGCAATTCGGCGATTCCATATGTGCCGCCCTTTGGTCCCTCCGACTGCCGATTCGCCGACAGATCCAGGGCCGTTGGATCGGGCCCCAGACCTGACGGTCCAGATCTTGTCGCGCGGCCCCCATTTCACATCGCCCCATATACTGCTCCGATTTGGTGGAGCCGATGAGTTATCAAATGCATTGTTAAGGGTTTTTGGGGTCCGCGGACCCATTCCTCTATTAAAACCGCCAATTTGGGTTCCGCCGATGGGTCGGACCCGAAATAAAATAAAGAGGGCCTGTATAAACTATATCGGGTCCGATGGGTTTTTGGCGTTTTTATGTGGCAACCCCATGACCCCGCCGATAGCGAATTGCCGAGTTAATCTCAGCCGCACATTCAGGCCCAGAGATCAACGGCCCATATCTAATCGCATCACTCTTATATGGCTCCGACCAGCGGAGCCGAAAAGTAATAAAGCGCAGCATATAGTATATCAGGTCCGCGGCTTTTTGGAGGTTTTATGTGTTGGGAACAATGGTCCGCCCCGATGCGATTTAGCGCTGGCCGTTGGATCGGCCCGCGCCGGATCCAACGGCCAGCATTTAATGTTATGAACAGTGATTCGCTAAGTGCCATTTTTTATCAAAATTTGCAGTTTTAAAGGTATTTTGCCTGTTTCAAAGGGAGGGTTGGTTTATGCAGGTTTCTATGCGGCGCCTCCGCCCGCTCAAATCTAAGGCAAGCACAGATTTGCTCGGCCCATTGTACATCGCTTGTGGCTCTATTTGTGCCAATATTCATGATTTTGCCTCGGCAAATCTGTGGGCGATCCCTTTTCATCATTTTTGCAGCGATTTATCAGATTAAAGGCAGTTTTTTGATCGGCAAGGGCCGATAAGCTCCCATAGGCAGCTGGAGGACTTCACAGCAAGTTTTTGGGGCCGAACAGCGGCCATGATGGGCGATGTAGTAGTTAAAGGCCTTTTCAAGCCAAGAGGGGCCCAGAGGCGTGCCATAGCATCTCCAGAAGCGGCAAAGAGTATCAGTCCAGTTTTTCAAAGCAGATGAAAGCAAAGCAAGCCCAGCAAAGTCAACAAAGCATCATTCAGCCATTAAGGCTCACCAACACTTCTTTTTTTTGCTTTAAAGCCACATAAAGGCATAGATGAAGGCTTTCAAGGCAGAGTTATTGCAAAGACATTGTTCCCAGTCATATTTTGGAGCAGCGCTGCTTCCTTAAATGCACAGTTATCACACAGAGGACAGCGCGTGGCTCAAGGAACTCTTTTAGTCCATTTTTGAAGCTGCAGGACCATGCGCAGCCCTAAAGAGCCATTTTGATGAGGCTGCTCCCTCATGAACACCTGTTTTAGATATTTTATTGCATTTATTTCCAGCACAACTTAGCATTAGAAGCAGTTATTGCACAGATCTATTTTGGCTCTGTTTTGATAGATATTTTGAGATATTTTCTCCCTTGACACCTGTTCAAGGGATGTTTGTAAATATTTTCTATTTAAACCACCCTCTGCACTGTTTTAAGGGTTGGTTGGTCGATAACTTCCTCTCTAGACTTGCATTGTATTTTCTGAGAGTCTCTATAATCAAAGATCGTTGGAATGTTTGGGAGATGAACTGACTGTTGTGTTTTAATGACTGAAGAGTGACTATGGAATCCTAATGCTTCGACATAGCCCAA
Source organism: Pinus tabuliformis (assembly GCA_031772625.1). Classification (NCBI taxonomy): domain Eukaryota; kingdom Viridiplantae; phylum Streptophyta; class Pinopsida; order Pinales; family Pinaceae; genus Pinus; species Pinus tabuliformis. Next base: position 1,277,544,421 of record CM062805.1, read on the forward strand.
TAAGTATTTCTTATCTCTATTTACAGTTTATATGTGTTTATGCCATCATTGTTTCACTATCTAAATAACAGAAAGAAAGAATAGTTCAGAGCTCACTTAGTTGTATTCTGTTCTCAATTTCTGTGATTTATCAATGTTTTCCTCTGAATTAGTCCTAAATATGAATACTGATTTGCTCAGATTTACACTAGTTCCTTCATATATGAATGTTGTTTAGGAATCCTTGATTGCTCCTATATAAATGTTCATTCACCTTCCCTCTGTTAGCATAATGAGAGCTACTTAGTTGCCTTTCATTCACTGACCTTCATTACATCCTTATTCTAGCTTGATATTGTTTTATGTGTAGCTATCCTGCTCTGTATTCCTCTTGTGACCAAGAAAACGCAACAGCAAGCCTAATCCACGACTCCATGCCCAATGGTTTGAACTTCTCACACTATGCATCCCAACTTTGTTTGAAAGAATCCTCCATCCCACCAAAATCAAAACAAAATCCAAGAAAATCATAACTAGCCTAAAATCAACCCAAAACAAAGCTAAATTATAAAGAGATAGCACTCTCTGATTGCAGGTAAGCTAGGACCTGCAGTCCAAAGATTGGTTTGTGGTTACCTCGGCCGTATCCTTTAAGGAGCTTTAAGGACAACCTGAGTGATAACATAATGGCAACTCTGTTGGGGACTTTCCTCAGATAATTTCATAAAGTTTCACAAAGAAGGTAAGAAGACTCCACTGGGGAACATCCTCAGATAATTTGACAAATCAAGTTGGAAAGCTCCACTGGGAAAGAACCAGACCTTCAAATTTTTTTTTCTAACCCATATATTCTTAGAAAAATCCCCAAAAAGCAAGCTAGAAGCTGGCTCCCAAAAAGAATTCACGATATACATGGTCAAATCCAGACCCAAATCCCCCAGCAACTTTTGAAAATCCCAATATAATCCCAAGGAACCTCAGGAAGCTAGAGCGAAGAGAGGATTTTGCTGATAATAGTCCTGAAGCAGTTCACCTATGTTGTGTTCCAACCCCTGTCAAAGTTCTATTTCGTTCAACCCCTAGTTCCCCTTGTTCATCATCCACGTCTCAAAGCACTCCTTCCACACCTCCATTCACTGCACATACTACCACTACTACTCCTATTATCCCATTTGTTCCAGTCGTTCCATTTATCCCTGTTGTTCCGCTTATACCTGTTAATATGGCTAATAGATATGCACCCTTACAACTACCTGCAAATCCCGGGGCTATGCCTCAGGATTACCAAACTAAAATCACATATTTTGATGGCACAAGTGCCTGCACAGCCCTTCAGCATACAAAGAAAATGCAAGATTACTTTGAAAGCTATGAGATTGACGATGATGGTGTAAGAATGAAGATTTTTGTCCAAAGTTTGACAGGAAATGTCAGGACTTGGTTTAGAGCACTCCCAGCTAATTCCATAGCAGACCCAGAAGCCTTATACCAGTCATTTATCAACAGATGGGAGAAAAAGAAAGACCCCTTGCACATATTATCTGAATATGACACCATCAAAAGAGGCCCTCAGGAGGCTGTCTTGGACTATTGTGCAAGATTTAATAATGTTTATAATGCAATACCACAGAACTTAAGACCGCCACCTGATCTTGCTTTGTATAAATTTCCTGATGGTTTTGATACTGACATGGCTTATCAGTTAAGGGAAAGAGCCCCTCAAAGCCTTGCAGACATGCAAAATGTTGCTGTAAGCGTAGAGGCAAATCTAATTGCCAAAAGAAACAGAGCTAGAACTGAGAGAAGAACCACCTTCAAAGAAGAACCCTCAGCCTTAGACCAAAAGCTGGATGCTATTATCACTGGCATGCACAGGCTGGGAGACAGAGTTGAGAGTGTTGAGAGGAAATCATCATGGGAAGGGCAACAGCCCAATACCATAAAGAACCCAAATTTCAGGAAAACTCAGAACTCAAACGCTGGTAGATCTAGCCCAGACCATGATATAAGACCTCCTTTCCAAGAAAACTATACAGAAGCATCCACATCTAGTGATGCCATAGAGGACACTCACATGAACTTGGTGGATTTGAAGGGTGAGCAACAAATTTTCCTAACTCAACAAGACCAAGATGAGCATGACTTTAATCAATTTGAGACCCAGTCAAGTGAGTCTTTTGACTTCAAACAAGGTTATGATTCAGTTGTTTATGAAGTGCACAAACAATATAAACTGATAACTAGAAAAATTGATGTAACCGAGCCCATCAAATAGAAGGAATCAAAGCAGCCCAAGAAGATTAAGGATAGAGTTGTTTCCACAGAACCGACCAAACAAACAATCCCAGATTCGAAAGAAGTCACAATAGAGGATATAACAAACACACCAGACATGCAGCCCTCTAATGATCAGCCTCTGCTACCTTCGTCCTTAAAGGAAAATGTAAATAACACTCCTAAAAGCCTTCCCAAAATAGAAATACCGCAAGGTATCACTCACCATAACACTGATAATCAAGAGGAAAACGCAGAAAATACACTTGAAAAGGGGAAATCTGTTATTGCCAACACAAAGACTCCGTTGGAGAAACCATTCAACTTAGAGGCAGAAATAAGCAAACTTAAGATTTCCATCCCCTTATCTGAACTTGCAAAGCATGATGTGTATAGGCAACAAATCCAAAGATCACTGCAAATGCCAGAGAATAGGGATGATGTGAATGTTTTAGATGATACACCTGAATTGCTTTTTGGTCCAGAAGTTGATGGCAAATCAGCACATGGAGCTGTTCTACCCTTTTATGTCAGTCTACACATACATGATAAAGTTTTACATAATGCAATGTTTGACTCAGGTGCCTCACACAACCTTATGCCCAAAGCTGTAATGGAGAAGCTAAACCTTGATGTAACAAGACCCTACAAAGATCTATTCTCCTTTGACTCAAGTCAAGTCAAATGTCTAGGCCTCATCAAAGACTTGTGTGTCTCCTTAGTCCAATACCCAAACAAGACAATCCTCATGGATGTGGTGGTTGCTGACATTCCACCAAAGTATGGTATGTTGTTGTCAAGATCTTGGGGGGGGAAACTCCAAGGATCTCTCCAATTAGACCTCTCCTATGCCACTATTTTAGTCTTTGGGAAACCAAAGAGATTGTATAGAGAAACACTGATGAAGTATGTGGTAAGTAGTGAGGAAAAGCCCCAGAATTTCCCTATCTATTCAATCCATTCTGATATGGATTCTTTTATTTTGTTTAATGATGAAACAAGTCCTCCAACTAATGAGAGGCCTTTGCCTTTAGAACAAGAAACATGCATCAATCAAGAATCGGTTGCCCATACCCAGGAAACTGTCAAAACAGTCAGTGCAACCAGCATACAAGAAGAACCACGTGAAGCACAAAACCTAGGTCTGCCCAATCCTAAAATGACTGAAACTCTTAATATTAACCACAAGCAAGAAATCACATGGTATTTAGAGTTTGATGGTTCTGTTAATAAGCTAGGAGCAGGGGCAGGAATATGGATTCACAATACACATAATAGCCATGCAGAGGGTCATGCTTACAGACTTAACTTTAGATGTACCAACAACATGGCAGAGTATGAAGCTCTCCTTTTAGGCCTTAAACTGCTCAAAGCTCTAGGAGCTGCAAAGGTGTCCATTCTAGGTGACTCCGATTTAATCATACAACAAATGAAGGGCAACTTCGTTACCAATGATAGAAGGCTAAGAGCTTATAGGACTGCTGCCACTGCAATACTTGATACCTTCACTGAATCCAAACTTGCTAAGATTTCTAGAAGCAATAACATGCATGCTCACAGCCTAGCTACTTTTGCTAGCACTTGCAAGCTTCCTTTTGAGCCCAATCACCACTTTACTGCTGAGATAAAGCACAGGCCTGCTGTCCCTAACAATGTTAAGGATTGGCAAGTGTTTGAGGATGATGCTCAAATCAACAATTTTCTTACCTTACAGCATGAGTTTTCAAGCCTAAACATTGATATGGATGCCATGGATGATCCACTGCAAGAAATAAACCAAATCTAGCAAACTGTAACAGCTGAAACGGCTAGAAAATTGCTACAGCCAACCATCTTTGATGAAGAAAACATAGAAGAGCTGAAACAGATGCATTTGGAGGAAATAGCCAAAACAGAGACTGAAATCATTGATTTAAAGGATAACTTTCTGCCTGCTGGCCTCACTCCACTAGAAGACATGTTTGATGCAAATGATGTGCCCAAAAAGCCAAAAATGCAGCTTATAAACACTGCCATAGAAGAATACAACATTGGAACAACAGAGAAGCCCAAAATGATCAAACTATCTCAATCTTTGCCTCTTGATCAAAAGCCCAAGTACGTGGATTTGTTCAAAGAATTACAAGATGTCTTTGCTTGGAGTTATGAGGCCTCGAAGTCCTATGACACCTCAATTATTCAACATACCATTCCCTTAAAGCCAAATCAAAAGCCCTTCAAACAGAAACTTAGAAGAATCAACCCCGCGCTCCTTCCCTTGGTTGAGAAGGAGGTAAAGAGAATGTTTGAAGCAGGTATCATAGCACCCATTAGATTTTCTGAATGGGTATCCAATCTTGTTCCCACAAGAAAGAAAACAGGTGAGATTAGGCTTTGTGTAGTGTTAGCCTCCTGTTGCAGCAGGTTAATCATCTTTCATGATCGACATTTTTACATGCCAAATATGTCATACTTTGCTTGCTGCAATGCTCCATATTTGCTACAGATGGCCAGATAAGTGTCCTTGAGAGTGTGCTAGTCTAGGTGCCACTGCTGTGTTCCATTTTTTATGGTTGATCCATTTTGATAAGTTTTCAGCTAAGGGAGGTCCAAACAGCTTAATCTTGGCTTCCCTAGGTTTCAATTTCCTGTTGTAGAATATAGAGAATGAACATCTGTCCAAACTGTTTAATCTTGGCAGATCTGTAAATAGGTAGAGAAACAAGGGTGCTCAACAGCTTAATCTGAGCCCCTGGATGCAATAAGTGTAGTTGTAGATAGGAGGACAGCAAGAACAAAAGAACAAAAAGCTGGGTATGCTAGTTCAAGTGCACCCAAACCAAAAAGAAGAGAAAAAGCTAGGTGAATAGGCCGGGTAGGTAGCTTTGTGGTTGCAGAATCATGGCTTGTGATCCATTTCATATTGTCAAGTGTTATATCTATCATATCACAAGTTGAAGGTGATTTTTCAGTTGGAGGACTTCAAGAAATGCATGTCTAACTTCCCCCTTCTCCCTCTTTCCCAAATCACTCACTAACTTCCCCTAAAGAGGTCAAGATCTGCTTGATACCTCTTAGATTCATCATTCTCCATATCATCTGCCTTGGTGAAGATCTGCTTCACTAAAGGAATGTTCACACTCCTTCTATCAGTCATTTTCCCCCATTGATAGCCTAAGACTTCATTCTTAGCGCTTTTTCTCATCATTATCATATTAACTACTAACTTTATTATGTAACTCCCTATCTCTTTTCCCTTCCCCTACTAAAACTATCTCTATAACTCCCCTATATACTTATCCCCTCCCCTTGGTTGAAAAATAACCATATACATCCTTGGGAATTGCTAAGTTTATCTTAAACTCAGCAAGAACCCTCATTGACCCCTCTGACCATCTTCCAAATGCATAAGGACTCATTCCTTTGCATAGTTTCCCTTCATATGTATAAAAATCATCTCTTTGGCCTTGGTTTGCCTTTATAAGGCATGAAACCCTCTTTGGCCACTAAAGCCCTCTCAAAATCACATCACTTTCCCCCTAAGTGCCTTTGGACTCCTTCCAAGGCATAAGAATACAAAAACCATGCAAAAACCATGAAAAACCTTCAAAAAAGGATAAAATCCTCCCTTTTTTGGCTATCGGACCCCTTCCGATGCATTAGAATCCATGCCAAACTATAAAGGAACCCTTCCGATTTCCCAAAAGGCTTGGCAGTTCACAAAAACATGGGTCCGATATAATAAAGTTTCATTTGGACCCTCTCCGATAGCGATATCGCTATCGGGAGAGGGCAATCATATGTTTAAAACATCATATATAACTCCTCCGGATTCATTTGCCTTGCCTTTTCATAAAAAGCGTGCCCCGATGAGATAAAGATCTGTTTGATCCCCCTCCGATGCGATATCGCTATCGGGAGGGGGCAGTGGCATATATAAGCGAAAATGGCTAAGTCTCAAGGCATGGGGCATAGCATCGATGGGCCGGACCCGAAAACATATAAAGTGGACCGGTAATAGTATATCGGGTCCGCGCAGTTCGGCGATCACATATATGTCAACCCTCTGCCCCGCCGATAGCGAATTGCCGAGTTAATCTCAGCCGCCCATTCAGGCCCAGAGATCAACGGCCCATATTTAATCGCATCACTCCTATATGGCTCCGACCAGCGGAGCCGAAAAGTAATAAAGCGCGGCATAAAGGCATATCGGGTTCGAAAGGGTCCGCACTGTGTGCTCCTATATCCCGGAGCCGAAAAATATTAAAGGGCAGTTTTAAAGGATTTCGGGTCCGCATATTGATTTTGTTAAAAACCGCCGATATGAAATCGCCGATGGGCCAGACCCGATCTCCATAAAGAAAGGGCATATAAGCATTTCGGGTCCGTGGCATTTCAGAGGTTTTATGTGTTGGGACCAATGGTCCGCCCCGATGCGAGTTAGCGCCAACCGTTGGATCTGCCTTCGCGCGATCCAACGGCCAGGATTTAATCTCCACTACAGTGCCGCTCCCGCCTATGTTTTTCACGAATTTTACATAGAAATTGGTCTTTTTCTGTGTAAAAGAAAAGGCGGCATTTGTTCATATTTTCACATATATGCCTGCGCCCGGCTCCTAATAAGGGAATTCATGCATCCCTAAGTTTTATGAGATCGCTCCAAGGCCCAGTTTTGCTTCAGATAGCTAGTTTCGGCCTCGGCACAGTCGGCAACACTTTTTCCTCCTGTTTGCACCATTTTTCAAAGTTTAAAGCTAGTTTTGATCGGCCAGAGTGCCGATAGCATTCCAATGGCCACGGAGGACATTAGCAGCAGTTATTTTTCCATTAAAAGGCAGAAGGGGGCGATGGGACAGTTTAAAAAGTATCAGCGGTGAGAAAAGGCCCAGATTCAGTGCCAAAGTGTATTAGGATGCGGCAAAGAGTATCAGTCCAGTTTTTCAAAGAAGATGAAAGAAAAGCAAGCCCAGCAAAGTCAACAAAGCATCATTCAGCCATTAAGGCTCACCAACACTTCTTTTGTTGCCTTAAAGCCACCTAAAGGCATAGATGAAGGCTTTCAAGGCAGAGTTATTGCAAAGACATTGTTCCCAGTCATATTTTTGGAGCAGCGCTGCTTCCTTAATTGCGCAGTTATCACACAGAGGACAGCGCATGGCTCAAGGCACTCTTTCAGTCCATTTTTGAAGCTGCAGGACCCTGTGCAGCCCTAAAGAGCCATTTTGATGAGGCTGCTCCCTCATGTGCAGCTGTTTTAGATATTTTATTGCATTTATTTCCAGCACAACTTAGCATTAGAAGCAATTATTGCACAGATCTCTTTTGAATCTGTTTTGATAGATATTTTGAGATATTTTCTCCCTTGACACCTGTTCAAGGGATGTTTGTAAATATTTTCTATTTAAACCACCCTCTGCACTGTTTTAAGGGTTGGTTGGTTGATAACTTCCTCTAGACTTGCATTGTATTTTCTGAGAGTCTCTATAATCAAAGATCGCTGGAATGTTTGGGAGATGAACTGACTGTTGTGTTTTAATGTCTGAAGAGTGACTATGGAATCCTAACGCTTCTACATAGCCCAATAAGTGTTTCTTATCTCTATTTACAGTTTATATGTGTTTATGCCATCATTGTTTCACTATCTAAATAGCAGAAACAAAGAATAGTTCAGAGCTCACTTAGTTGTATTCTGTTCTCAATTTCTGTGATTTATCTATGTTTTTCCTCTGAATTAGTCCTAAATATGAATATTGATTTGCTCATATTTACACTAATTCTTTCGTATATGAATGTTGTTTAGGAATCCTTGATTGCTCCTATATAATGTTCATTCACCTTCCCTCTGTTAGCATAATGAGAGCTACTTAGTTGCCTTTCATTCACTGACCTTCATTCCATCCTTATTCTAGTTTGATATTGTTTTATGTGTAGCTATCCTGCTCTGTATTCCTCTTGTGACCAAGAAAATGCAACAGCAAGCCTAATCCACGACTCCATGCCCAATGGTTTGAACTTCTCACACTATGCATCCCAACTCTGTTTGAAAGAATCTTCCATCCCACCAAAATCAAAACAAAACCCAAGAAAATCATAACTAGCCTAAAATCAACCCAAAACAAAGCTAAATCCTAAAGAGAGAGCCCTCTCTGATTGCAAGTAGGCTAGGACTTGCAGTCCAAAGATTGGTTTGTGGTTACCTCGACCGTATCCTTTAAGGAGCTTTAAGGACAACCTGAGTGATAACATGTAGATTTGAGAAACTTAAACCAAGTCTCCCTTAAATACCACTACCCATTGCCCAAAATGGACCACATCCTACAAAGAGTAGTGGGGTCATCTAGAATCTCTTTGCTAGATGGCTTTTCAGGTTTTAATCAAATACTGGTTCACCCAGATGATCAAGACAAGACAGCCTTTACAACACCGTGGGGAACATTTAAATATGTGAAAATGCCTTTCGACCTAAAGAACGCAGGTGCCACCTTTCAAAGGGCCATGGAAATTGCATTTGCCAAGGAAATCCATGATTTCTTGGTTGTCTATCTTGATGATCTTACCCCTTTCTCCAAATCTGATCAAGAGCACCTAAGACATTTGAGACAAGTGTTCCTAACATGTAGGAAATATGGCATTTCCTTGAACCCCAAGAAGTCTTTATTTGGCCTTGAAGAAGGCAAATTACTTGGACATATCATTTCAAAAGACAGGATTAGAATTGATCCAGAAAGGATCCAAGCCATTCTCCAAATCCCTTATCCAAGAAACATAAAAGAGCTGCAAGCATTCCTAGGAAAGATCAATTTCCTAAGGAGATTTATCCCAAATCTAGCCGAGCTGATAAGACTGTTGAGCAACATGTTAAAGAAGTATGCCAAGGTAAAATGGTCTCTTGAAACCAAGCAAGCATTTGAGAGTATCAAAGTTGCCTTAACTCAAGCCCCAGTCCTCACAAGTCCTCAATTTGATAGGGACTTTATCATATTTTCATTTGCATCTAATAATACCATAGCTGCTGTCCTTTTGCAAAAGGATGACCAAGGAAATGAAAAGCCAATTGCTTTTTTCAGCCGAGCCTTAAGAGATGCACCCCTGAAGTACCAAATCATGGAGAAGCAGGCCTATGCCCTTGTTAAAGCAATCAAAGACTTCAGAATTTACATTTTATATTCACATGTGATTGCTTATGTCCCAAATGCTATTGTAAAAGACATATTAACCCAAGAGGGGTTAGAAGGCAAAAGAGGCAAGTGGATTGCTAACATTCTTGAGTATGACATAGAAATAAAACCAACCAAGCTAATAAAGGGACAAGGTTTAGCCAAACTGATGTCTGAAACAAACTTTCAATCCCTAGACATCAACCAACTGGACAATGAACAGGAGCTGGAAACTCCACAGATCAGTGAAACCTTTCAGCAATCCTCATGGTATGCTGATATATGCTTTGTATTGTTAAACCTGTTTGCTCCCCCAGGATTGTCCAGAACTAAGAAAAGATTTTTAAAAATGAAGGCTTTGAAATTTTGTGTCTTAGATGGTGCTTTGTTTTGGAAGAATCATGAAGGCATATTGCTCAATTGCTTGACCAAGAATGAAACTAACAATGTCATGAAAGAATTCCATGCAGGGGACTGTGGAGGACATCTATATTGGAAGTCCACTGCTGATAAAATTTTAAGGGCTGGTTTCTATTGGCCCTCTTTGTTTGCAGATGTAAAGAAGTTTGCTATCTCATGTCACAAATGCCAAATCTTTGAGGGCAAAAGAAAGCTGCTCCCCTTGCCTCTCAAACCCATCTCAACCGAAAAGCCTTTTCAACAATGGGGTCTTGACTTCATTGGAGAAATCCATCCCTCTTCCTCAAGCTAGCATAAGTGGATCTTAACAGCCACCGACTATTTCACTAAATGGATTGAGGCCATCCCATGTAGGCAAGCCAATGACACCACCATTATCCAATTCCTTGAGTGCAATATCCTTTCTAAATTTGGCTGCCCTGAGAAGATCATCACTGACAATGCCGCTGCTTTCAAATCCAGAAAGATGATCAATTTTTGCCATAAATTCCATATCACTTTAGGCCATTCCATAGCCTATTACCCTCAAGGTAATGGCTTAGCCAAGTCATCTAACAAGAGCCTGATCAGTATTATCAAGAAGATCTTAGAAGAAAACAAGAAGAACTGGCATACAAAGCTCACAAATGCCCTATGGGCAGACAGATTATCAACCAAGAAATCCATTGGGATGAGCCCTTATGAGCTAGTATATGGCATGGAGGCCAGATTTTCTTCATCACTGGGCATTCCTATTATCAAGCTGCTGCAAGAGATTCAAGCTGAGCCAAATGATATACAAAGGAGGATAAACCAAACAATTCATTTGCAGCAGACAAGAGATCAGGTCTATGACAGAGCTCAAATTATGCAAGAGAAGCTCAAAAGGATGTTTGATAAGAGGACTAAGGCTGAGAATTTCTGTGTTGGCAACAAAGTTCTAAGGTGGGACTCACGAAGAAAAGACAAGGGAAAACATGCAAAATTTGATTTCCTTTGGAGGGGGCCATTTGTTATTTCTGTTGTTCAGGGAAATAACACATATTTCCTCAAATCTGTAGAGGGCAGCACTGCTGAAGAAGGCCCTGTAAATGGCTGTATGCTGAAGCATTATCATGATCCCTTTTGTTGAACATAACGCAGCTTTGTATATATCTCTTTGTACAGTGATATTTGTATATATCAGCACTTTTGTTTTTATTTTTTTGTATAAACAGTCCGATTGTTAGAGGAGCAGCAACAAAGTTTGTGAAGACACAGCGAATGCAAGTTCTCTATTTTTAAGCTCTGTCTCTGTAGTAATCTCAGCAAAACAGCAAGAGCAGCGCTGTCATATCACAGTGATTTATGTTAAAGAGAAGTTGTTTGCAGCTTGTAGTCTTCAAGTCAACAGTATCAAAAAGAAAGGAGGATTTTCAGTTTACTTCAACACCCTTTCAAAGACAAGAAAAGAAGAGCTCCAGTTTTATTTCCTCTTTTGTGTTTATTTCACAAGGCAGTGCTCAAGCAAAAGTGTATGCAATATCAAGCACGTAGAAGAAAGCAGGCGATGCTTTATTTTTCACAGTGTTTCAGTTAAGAAGGAGTGTTGCATTCAGAAGTTAAAGTTCTAAGTCATTCAGCAGTTAGCACAGAAGAAATTTTCAATTAACAGCAACTACAGAGGATCAAGGCATTCTGACCTGTTGTTCTTCGCTTGTGACAAGGAAAAGCCATCCCCAAGTGGAGCCACTGTTAGCCTCCTGCTGCAGCAGGTTAATCATCTTTCATGATCGACATTTTTACATGCCAAATAAGTCATACTTTGCTTGCTGCAATGCTCCATATTTGCTATAGATGGCCAGAGAAGTATCCATGAGAGTGCGCTAGTCTAAATGCCACTGCTGTGTTCCATTTTTTTGGGTTGATCCACTTTGATGAGTTTTCAGCTAAGGGAGGTACAAATAGCATAATCTTGGTCTCCCTAGATTTCAATTTCCTGTTTTAGAATATAGAGAATAAACATCTGTCCAAACTGTTTAATCTTGGCAGATCTGTAAATAGGTAGAGAAACAAGGGTGCTCAACAGCTTAATCTGAGCCCCTGGATGCAATAAGTATGGATTTAGATAGGAGGACAGCAAGAAGAAAAGAATGAAAAGCTGGGTATGCTAGTTCACGTGCACCCAAACCAAAAAGAAGAGAAAATGCTAGGTGAGTAGGTCGGGTAGGTAGCTTTGTGGTTGCAGAATTATGGCTTGTGATCCATTTCATATTGTCAAGTGTTATATCTATCATATCACAAGTTGAGGTAGTTTTCCATTTGAAGGACTTCAAGCGAGGCATGTCTAACTTCCCCTTCCTCCTCTTTCCCCAAATCACTCATTAACTTCCCCTAAAAGAGGTCAAGATCTGCTTGACACCTCTTAAGTTCATCATTCTCCATACCATCTACCTTGGTCAAGATCTGCTTCACTAAAGGAATGTTCACACTTCTTCTATCAGTCATTTTCCCCCATTGATAGCCTAAGACATCATTTTTAGCACTTTTCTCATCATTATCATATTAACTACTAACTTTATTATGTAACTCCCTATCTCTTTTTCATTCCCCTACTAAAACTATCTCTATAACTCCCCTATATACTTATCCCTCCCCTTGGTTGAAAAATAACCATATACATCCTTGGGAATTGCTAAGTTTATCTGAAACTCAGCAAGAACCCTCATTGACCCCTCTGACCATCTTCCAAATGCATAAGGACTCATTCCTTTGCATAATTTCCCTTCATATGTATAAAAACCATCTTTGGGCCTTGTTTTGCCTTTATAAGGCATGAAACCCTCTTTCTGGCCACTAAACCCTCTCAAAACACATCACATTCCTCCTAAATGCCTTTGGACTCCTTCCAAGGCATGAAAGTTGCCAAAAACCATGCAAAAATCATTAAAAACCTTCTACAAATGAAAAAATCCTCCCTTTTTTGGCCATCGGACCCCTTCTGATGCCTTAGAATCCATCCAAAACACCAAAGGCTACCCCTCCGAATTCTTTTTTCCTTGCTATTTTAATAAAATGCATGCTCCAATGAGAAATAGGTCTTTTTTGTCCCCCTCCGATGCGATATCGCTATCGGGAGGGGGCAGTGGCATATATAAGCGAAAATGGCTAAGTCTCAAGGCATGGGGCATAGTGCCGATGGGCCGGACCCAAAAACATATAAAGTGGACTGGTAATAGCATATCGGGTCCGCGCAGTTCGGCGATTCCATATGTGCCGCCCTCTGGTCCCTCCGACTGCCGATTCGCCGACGGATCCAGGGCCGTTGGATCGGGCCCCAGATCTGACGGTCCAGATCTTGTCGCGTGGCCCCCATTTCACATCGCCCCATATACTGCTCCGATTTGGTGGAGCCGATGAGTTATCAAATGCATTGTTAAGGGTTTTTGGGGTCCGCGGACCCATTCCTCTGTTAAAACCGCCGATTTGGGTTCCGCCGATGGGTCGGACCTGAAATAAAATAAAGAGGGCCTATATAAACTATATCGGGTCTGATGGGTTTTCGGTGTTTTTATGTGGCAACCCCATGACCCCACCAATAGCAAATTGCCGAGTTAATCTCAGCCGCCCATTCAGGCCCAGAGATCAACGGCCCATATCTAATCGCATCACTCCTATATGGCTCCGACCAGCGGAGCCGAAAAGTAATAAAGTGCAGCATATAGTATATCGGGTCCGCGGCTTTTCGGAGGTTTTATGTGTTGGGAACAATGGTCCGCCCCGATGTGATTTAGGGCTAGCCGTTGGATCGGCTCGCGCCAGATCCAACTGCCAGCATTTAATGTTATGAACAGTGATTCGCTAAGCGCCATTTTTTATCAAAATTTGCAGTTTTAAAGGTATTTTGCCTGTTTCAAAGGGAGGGTTGGTTTATGCAGGTTTCTATGCGGCGCCTCCGCCCGCTCAAATCTAAGGCAAGCACGGATTTGCTCGGCCCATTGTACATCGCTTGTGGCTCTATTTGTGCCAAAATTCATGATTTTGCCTCAGCAAATCTGTGGGCGATCCCTTTTCATCATTTTTGTAGCGATTTATCAGATTAAAGGCAGTTTTTGGATCGGCAAGGGCCGATAAGCTCCCATAGGCAGCTGGAGGACTTCACAGCAAGTTTTTGGGGCCGAACAGCGGCCATGATGGGCGATGTAGTAGTTAAAGGCCTTTTCAAGCCAGGAGGGGCCCAGAGGCGTGCCATAGCATCTCCAGAAGTGGCAAAGAGTATCAGTCCAGTTTTTCAAAGCAGATGAAAGCAAAGCAAGCCCAGCAAAGTCAACAAAGCATCATTCAGCCATTAAGGCTCACCAACACTTCTTTTTTTGCTTTAAAGCCACCTAAAGGCATAGATGAAGGCTTTCAAGGCAGAGTTATTGCAGAGACATTGTTCCCAGTCATATTTTGGAGCAGCGCTGCTTCCTTAAATGCGCAGTTATCACACAGAGGACAGCGCGTGGCTCAAGGAACTCTTTTAGTCCATTTTTGAAGCTGCAGGACCATGCGCAGCCCTAAAGAGCCATTTTGATGAGGCTGCTCCCTCATGAACACCTGTTTTAGATATTTTATTGCATTTATTTCCAGCACAACTTAGCATTAGAAGCAGTTATTGCACAGATCTCTTTTGGCTCTGTTTTGATAGATATTTTGAGATATTTTCTCCCTTGACACCTGTTCAAGGGATGTTTGTAAATATTTTTTATTTAAACCACCCTCAGCACTGTTTTAAGGGTTGGTTGGTCGATAACTTCCTCTCTAGACTTGCATTGTATTTTCTGAGAGTCTCTATAATCAAAGATCGCTGGAATGTTTGAGAGATGAACTGACTGTTGTGTTTTAATGACTGAAGAGTGACTATGGAATCGTAACACTTCTACATAGCCCAATAAGTATTTCTTATCTCTGTTTATAGTTTATATGTGTTTATGCCATCATTGTTTCACTATCTAAATAACAGAAAGAAAGAATAGTTCAGAGCTCACTTAGTTGTATTCTGTTCTCAATTTTTGTGATTTATCAATGTTTTCCTCTGAATTAGTCCTAAATATGAATACTGATTTGCTCATATTTACACTAGTTCCTTCATATATGAATGTTGTTTAGGAATCCTTGATTGCTCCTATATAAATGTTCATTCACCTTCCCTCTGTTAGCATAATGAGAGCTACTTAGTTGCCTTTCATTCACTGACCTTCATTCCATCCTTATTCCAGCTTGATATTGTTTTATGTGTAGCTATCCTGCTCTGTATTCCTCTTGTGACCAAGAAAACGCAACAGCAAGCCTAATCCACGACTCCATGCCCAATGGTTTGAACTTCTCACACTATGCATCCCAACTCTGTTTGAAAGAATCCTCCATCCCACCAAAATCAAAACAAAACCCAAGAAAATCATAACTAGCCTAAAATCAACCCAAAACAAAGCTAAATTATAAAGAGAGAGCCCTCTCTGATTGCAGGTAGGCTAGGACCTGCAGTCCAAAGATTGGTTTGTGGTTACCTCGGCCGTATCCTTTAAGGAGCTTTAAAGACAACCTGAGTGATAACATATCACATGGCAAGAAATAAAGGACATATTTGCAGGCACTTTCACGAAAGATCTAGAAGATCGACAAGTCTATGTCAATATTCACAAGTCAGGCTTATACAAGGTTGCATGCAGGTATCTTGCCTTCCCGTGTGCAGATATCATTCACTGGGTTGTCTCACATACTGTTCCTGAGACGATGACACTGAGTAGCACTAGTGGAACACAGTTTGCTACCTTTAGGAGGGAAAACTACCATCAGATGTATCACTTGTTGTAGCTGTTGAACTACATGGATGCATTTTTCTTCACTCCCAACAACAATGTGAACTCAAGAGATATCTTGAAAAGCTGGGTAAAATTACCATCGAATTTCATGATGATGCCCACTAGGTGTATAAGATGAAGTCACTCAAGAAGGCTTACCAACTCTTGGTTATCTTTGCACGTCGCTTGTATGGCCAAGAGAGCACGGAGACCTTCCCATAGAGTTGGGTTGCTATGTTAGATAAGTTGGCAAATGAAGGAAGGCCTTTCAATGGGTTGGACATGTTGGTTCTTTAGCTAAAATTGCACATGTCAAATGTCCAAAATCTGCCTAAGGATGGAAAAAAAGGTTCTATATGTTTGTCTACTTGCTTGATGCAATCTATTGCCCAACAGCAGTTCCCTGGAATGGGTTGGACATGGACACCATCAAAGGAAGCTGTGAATGTTTATTGCAAGTTTCTCCCTAAGTGCAGCTGATGAGTCATGATGAGGTTTTCTGACCACTTCATTGCCCCACTGTACAGGATGATATTTTAACAAGACCCACCTTGCATGTCACAAGAAGTGATGTAGGCATTGGTCAACATTGAAAATTGGTATGCCTCACCCAGTGGCACTTTCATCAGAATTTTTTGCACGGAGAAGTCTCTACATGAGCTACCGAGGTTTGCCATGGACAAGTTGGTCATGTAAGAGGTTGCATACCACATCTCGAAAGGGTTTTTAGTAGCACTTCACAGGAGGAAGAAAGCGTGATGGCCTACTCTTCCTTTGCGGATTGGGTTGAATGAGATCCGTACCTTGAAAGATGTAGATATCGAGATCGAGGAGTTGAAGAAGTTTGGATTCGACACTAAGAGTTTCAATTTGTATGATCCTCACTACATATGCAAGAACCACTATGTAAAGGTGTACTTTCCATGGGTCCACGGGGCATGTCATTATCTAGAGGAATATCCTTGGAGGTATTTCTATAACTCCTCTAGGCTCAATGAACTAGTGAGCATAGTGGTAGAATGGAAAGCAGCACTACAGGAAATAGCACCATAGGAAGCAACAAAAATAGCAATAGTGAGAAGAAAACCGACACAAGACAAAGGCAAGAGGAAGATTGTCGAGAGCACAGAGGCTAAGAAAAACTACAAGTTCAAAGAACATCCACTTGTTGAAAGAGTAGCATTGGAGATAGTTGCAAAGAGGCGATGGCGTGACAGGAGATTACCACATAGAAAGAGGGAGGAACAAAGGTTGGAAGAGATGGAAAGGAGATCACAGGAGACAGAGAAGAAGCTGAAAGTAGAATAAGAGTTCAGGAGGAGAGAGAATGAAGAAAGGCATAAACAGGAACAAGAAGAAGGAAAAGGCACACTGACAGAGAAAATTGCGCAGATACAGGTTGAGATAGTGTACCAGCCAACAGATGATGAACAGAGTGAGAAGGTGCAGGTTCGAGAACTTTCTCAATAGTTCGAGCAATTGGTTGAAACAAAAAACATGGAGACAGAACAGGAGCTAGAGGATCAAGACATCGATCTCATGCCAAGTGCATCTGAGGTTATACCACACTCTCCGCCAGCTCCATAACCACAACCAGTCTGGAGTGAGCAAGGAGAAGTGATTCTCCTTGATGATGATTCAAAGATGGATGTGTACAATTTGGCATTTCATGAGACACAACAAAGGATTATATAGGCACGAAGAAAGCAGCTCTTGGATGATCATACATCGCCTATGCACACAGAGGAAAGAGTGATTGTACCATATTTTAGAAGACATCTAGTTGTCATGGTTGAGGCTTCTAAGGCTTATGCAGAAGCCATGAGTTTGATAGTCAAGTTCTTGATAGCAAAGAATGATCGAACGATGATGCACTTGCAAGAGGCCATGCAGAGAACAGAGCAATCTGTAGGATCTTCCATGACAGAGATGAAGAAAGCAATAGTGGCAGAGATATCTACTTTGGAGGCCACCATGCAGACAGTGTATAGAAGTTTTGTCACCATGCACAAAGTGGTTGTCCATTTATACGGTTTTCAGCAACAGTGAGTGCAAACATCCCAAACTCTCAAATACATTCAAACTTCTATTGCGCACATGAAATAATGGACAATGAGGTACAACAGAGACCCATTCAACTTGCACAAGAGGATGAAGCCATAGGTTGTGCTAGACAAAGCACGGATTAGGATGTTGATCTAGAACTATGAGAAACTCCCTCCTTTCATCACTAACATTGAGGCTTCCTATGAACGGTTGTTCAGGAGTTTGGATTTCATAGTGTGAATGCACAAGATCCCTTACATCAGAACCCTCACCCAATCTATGAGGAAGAACCAAGTCATGTTGGATGTCGACAAGTACATAGAGAAGTTGATGTGCATAGCCACCAGTGATGACTTGCAGCTTTGCGCAGAAACCATGCAGAGGTACATTAGTGATCCAGCCACACTCAGGACAATGATCTAAAAGCTTTAGGATGAGCTGGACAGAGGTTTCAGTACCATATACTCGAAATCCATGGAAGCGAGATTATGCTTCGACAAAGATATCATCAAATAGTACAGGGACACAATAACACAATACCAAGCTTGGTATTAGTTTGTTAATGAAGATCACCATGAGGAGGTTACCGAGTTAGTCTTTCCCTAAGATTCCGAGTGATGTTCTTTGTCTTGTCAAGCTAACTCAAACATATTTTTGTCTCACATGGGTATATGTGGAAATTGTGTTATTGTAAATATGTTGTAAGTGAAATTCCAAGTGTCACTAGTGGAATGTGAATAGTCATTGTGTAATGTGAATAGTCATGAGGGTGGTCTAATAGTCAAAGGGGAATGTCAAGGGTCATCCCACCCTTTGCTATATATAAAACCTCATAAATCATAGTACAATATTTTGGGAGCCATGATTTTGGCTAGGCATTTCTTAGAGAAGGCTTGGAGAGTATTGTGACAAGCTTTGGCTTCTCCACAGTGCAGAGCGAGTTCATCTCTTTGGAGGAGCAAGCAGTGTTGACTGTAATGTTCCACTATTGGTGCTAGTGGCTGCCAATGGTGTATGTATGGATGGAACTTTCATTTTATATATATATAACAAAGCCAACACGTTTTCATGCATATGTTATTATTGTAATTGGATTATTCGGGTTGCTTTAGCAATGTATGTTATTTAACTTATGCATTCGTGTATGAACTATTTTGTAAATGATTGTATGAATCTTATTGAACTTATGTTGTTGTTTTAACCCATCACTTTGGATTGTGGACTATTCTTATTTCTAGCTTGTGATGTCATTAAGTTCATGTGTTCATTTCCGCCTGTGTACTATTAAAGGCTTCTAGGGGACACACTTCCCTTTCCCCTCCATGTGTTAGAACCCCCATGCATCTAACTTGACTCACCGCAAGGTCACACACTTGCTTCCGACAAGGATATCACACTGACCTTTGTGCACTATCACAGTCAAGGAATTGCTTTACTACCCATTTCTAGGACTCCTACTCCAAACTATCTGAGGTCTAGTTGGGACTTCTTACCAGGGATATCCCCTAACATGTTGGTGGGTTCAACACCATCAACACCTTCAAATACGAACTATCTTCAAAGATTTTTTCCAACACACATTCCCTCAAATTAACCCTAAAGGGTACTAGGGAAAAGGATTGTGGCCTCCTGCTTAGTGCATCATCCACCACATTCTACTTTCCCTTAATATATGAGATCCAAAAATCATACTCACTCATGAATTCGCTACGTTGCCTCTGCCTAGAATTCAATTCTCCCTGAGTTGGGAGGTACTTCAAGCTCTGATGATCAGTTCTTAACTCAAAGCTTCTCCCAACAAGGTAGTGTCTCCATAGTTTCAAATCTAGCATCACATGCTAACTCTAAGTCATTTATATCATATAACTCTTCATGTTTCTTCAACTTTCTAGATGCGTAAGACATTACTCCACCTTCTTGCATCAACACTACTCCCAATCCTTGCTTTGAAGCATCGGTACAGACAGTGAATTCCTTTTCCATGTTCGACACTTGAAGGATCAATGCACTAGTTAGTAACCTCCTTAGTTCAGTGAATGTAGTGTCACATTCATGTTTATTCATACCTAACCCCTTTTCACTTTAATGTGGTGATGGGTTTTTAAATCCTTGAAAACCCCTCCACAAATCTACGATAATAACCTGATAGCCCCATGAAATTATGCACCTCGTGAGCATTTTTTGGTACTGTCCAATCCATTATGGATTTTACCTTTTCCGGGTCAACTGAAATTCCCTCTCCTAAAATGATGTGCCCAAGATAATGAATTTTATTTCGAAAGAAGGAACATTTTGACAATTTTCCATACAGCTAATTTTTTTCCTTTAAGTGGGTCAATACAACCCTTAGGTGCTCTTCATGCTCATTTTCATTCTTAGAATACACAAGAATATTGTCCAAAAATACTTGCACAAATTGGTCCAAATACTTCCTGAACACACCATTCATGAAACTCATGAATATTGTTGGTTATTGGTCAAACCAAATGGAACAACTACAAACTCATAGTGCCCAAACTAATTTTTAAATGTATTTGAGATGTCACCTTCCTTACTCCTCAATTGGTGGTATCCAAATCATAGATCAATCTTTGAGAAAACTCCCTCTCCTTTCATTTGATCAAATAAGTCATCTATTCTAGGTATCAAGTACCTATTATTTATTGTGGATCGATTCAAGTCCCTGTAATCTATGCATAGCCTTAAGGAACCATCCTTCTTCTTGACGAAAATCATTAGTGCACCCCAAGGTGAAATACTAAGTCTAATAAATCTCGGGTCTAAAATATCTTTTAACTGCATTCATAACTCACAAAGTTCGGGAGTTGTCACCCTGTAGGGTGTCTTGGAGATTGGTTCTGCACTAGGTTTTAGGTTTATTTTGAAATCGATCTCCCTCATTGGAAGTAATCCAAGCAATTCATTAGGGAAAACATCCTTGAATTCTGACAAAACTAGGTGTTAATATAGAGAGGGTCCTTTTTGGTCACTTGCAGCCTTGGCCACATATAGTTTACAACCTTTTCGAAGACAAAATTTTACCTTCATCATGGATATTAATCATAGGGACACTCTTCTCTTGATACCACAAATCTCAATTGACCTACCTTCATCATCTAAAATAATCGCCTTCTTTTTTAAAGAGTCTACTAAAGCTCGATGAGCTTCTAGCCAGTCCATTCCAATAATTACATCGTATGTCCCCAGTGCTATGACGTATGCCTTCAACTTAGTTAGACACACCCTAAGGTTCACTTGACATTCATCAACATTAGGTCCTACTACTTGTTTTATCCTAGAATCCATTTTGACTTTTTCAAAGTCATCGTGCTCATAAGCTGTCGACCCACATTTTTCTAATGCGACTCGTGAAATGAAAATATTTATAGCACCAGAATCGAACAAAATTTTAATTTTTACATTGTTTATCATACCCAAGGTTTCTACCATGGCAGATTGGTTTTCAACTTGTTGGTTATCAACTGTTGCATAGATTTGGTGGTGGTTGCTTTCTCCCCCCATTGGTGCTTTTCTTTCTCTATGGTTGTTACTAGTTTGTAACTCAGGGTAGTCACGCTAGTAATGAGGTCCCCCGCATCCCCAACAAGTGATGTGTGGTAGACTCTGAACAGAATGTTGTGGATTTCTTTAGAAATATTTTCTTCCCCTAGGACCCCTGCCCCTACTTGTGGCTCCTCCTGTATGACCTTGATTTGCACGATTCCTCGAAGTTGCGGGTGAAGTTCCACTGGTAACCATTGAAATCCCCATTGTCGGTGCTCTAGGTACAATCCTATTTCCATATGGTGTCGTCCTCAAACATCCTCCCCTAGAGAAGCTATGAGGGGCCTTCCCCATAAACCTTGGTTATTGTGGAAAAATGATTTTGTTTCCACCTCTTAAGTCTAAGTGCTCTTCAACATACCAAGAATGTTCAAAAAAAAAAATCAATTGAGGATGGTTTCCACATCTGCACCATTCCCTAATCTAGGGTTCAATCCATAAATGAAATGATCTTCTTGGCGTTGATTAGTATCCATGTAGGAGACATACTTTACCAATTCCATGAA
The DNA here is from genome assembly GCA_031772625.1 of Pinus tabuliformis. Lineage (NCBI taxonomy): Eukaryota > Viridiplantae > Streptophyta > Pinopsida > Pinales > Pinaceae > Pinus > Pinus tabuliformis. The sequence goes on from CM062805.1 coordinate 1,277,566,147, forward strand.
TCTAATCTCATATTTCTCTACCGTGCGATTTCCCTGTACCAAAGCATTGAAGGCTCCTACCTATTATTCTTCATAATATGTTGGTAGGTACTTTTTCCTTAATCTCTCCTCAAATAACTCCTAGGTAACTATTTCTGGAGTGAGGTGTAGTTGATGCTCTAACTTACCGCACTAATTCAAGGCACTATCTCTGAGTTGGAATATCTTTATTTTATCTTTTGAATTGGAAGTATAGTCTCTTAGTGTGAAGCACCTTCTCATTCCCTCTAACTAGGCTTCTGCTCATTCACTAACATGTCCTCCAGAAAACTCTGGGAGCTTAATATTTTAGAGCTCCCCAGTAATTTCCTCGATTCGAGGTCCTCTATCAGAGTCTCTTGACCCCTCAATATTTCCCAACCCTAATGGAGGGTGCTCCACTTTCATCTTAGTTATTTGGCACCCTCTTAAAATCTCATTAATTTCTTCCAGGGAGAAAGATGAAAGCCATCTCTGGCGATGACAATGAGTTCTTTGTAGGAGGTCCTTGTGATGATCCTCCTCGGCCTCGATTTCCCCACATCTTCACCATTTTGAATTGTTCAATTATCTGCATGACACGCGAGACTTATTAATGCAACTTAGGACTTGTCCACTCTTAGTCGACTCACACACATATATAAAATGATAGGCATAATTTTTTCTTTTACTATGCTCGTAAATGAGCATTATTAATATTGAGTACATCCCCAAGGATCTTCTACATAACCTACGAATTTTATCTTAATACTAGCTAGGTTACTAGTGTAATGTACCTATCAGTCATGCTCTGATGCTTTATTAACACCAAATTAATTTCTTTAGTAACCATAATTATTTATTTAATTTAATATTAAAGTTAATTAATAAATTGGTTTAATATATTCAAATAATTAAATTAAATACTAATGTGAATAATACCCTTCTAGTCATGCCTTCTTCTATGGGTATTAGTTGCTCATTCCCAAACTTTTATACTATGTTTTTAAATCATTTACGTCCATTTTATGAATCTTAGGATTTCTTAGAGGACATATAAACAATTGGTCCTTGAAGAAAGGTTTAGCAAATAACCATGAATGTATGTTGTATTTTTATCCATCAATTGACATCATAGATCAACACTAAGTGGTTATTTCAAATTACACTACTATAACTCCTTCACGCTTTCAAATCCAAATCATTCTTAAGTGATGATAATAAAAAACAATATATAACACATTGAAATAATATGAAAGTTACTAAATTCCTCTAGATGATATATGACTAGAAACAATTTTATGTCTATTGCAATATTGATTTTACAAATGATTTTCTCATATCATCATAAATTTAGGTCATAATTGAATATGTCTATTATCTCTTATCACTTTTATTTAATTTTTTATAACATCTATATTGTTTAGATATCTTCGGCAAAATCACATAACCAATATTTTGTCGACGCGTTTCGAACCAACCAATGTGGTTCATCTGTTGGCATTATGATTCAAGTGTTGTCCTTGATGGCAACTCACTCAGAGGATGGTACAGGTGCTCAGAGGTTGGTACAGGTGATGGCAACTTAATCAGAAGACAGATCTTAGTACAACATGCCAAGGAAGTTCATATACGCATGTTCGTTAAGCCCAAGTCGCGTGTACACGCTAGTTGGATTCAGAAAAAGCGCGTGTATGTGGAAAAGTATCTTTGGTCCATGGTGGTTAGTCCTTGGAAGTTGTGCCTATGATTTCGGACCATTGTGTCTCGACGGGCGTGTCGATCCCTAGTTTTGAAGTTGATGGTATTGTGTTACTATGGTTTTGGCTCTTGGTATTGAGCTAGGCCTAAGACTATATAAGGAGAAGAAGATCATTAGGCAAAATCATCTTTCGACAAGGCTTGAATATCTAAGAGAGAAAGAGATCTGATATGCAGGTTCTGGGTTGCTTGATCTAAGCCAAGGAGAGATCACATCGGTTGATGGAAGACTAGATCTAAGGATAGATCGGGATCTAATGGTTTGAAATGCACTATCATGATATGGTTGATTATGCGTATTTCTAGATCTGCATATTGTCGCAATGTTATGTTCTGGGTCTAACTAATGTCTGGTACAGCTGCAAATTGAGAAAGTTTATTTTTAGATCTGTACGCAGGTTGGCTTCGGTAAAAGCGCGTGTATACGCGGGTTTTGCTCATTGAAGTAGCGTATATCTTTTGAAGCTTGATTTTGGGTTTACAGTGGGGTCTGACTGTTATTGCAGAGTTCTGTAGTCTGCTCTGTGTTCTGGTAACTGGTGATTGACAGGGTTCAGTGGTTCAGTGATTCAAAGTTTGGTTGTTTTATGCTTCAATGATCTATTGTGGAAATTGAATGAATTGTGGTCTTCAGATTGTAATGTTGTGCTTCAGGAATATCCAAGTCTGAAAATGTATGAAAAGTGATACCTGAAAGAAGGAAGATTGTAGGTCAGCACCTACGTACTAGTATCTTGGCTAGTACAAGAGCAAAGGGGGTTGGAGCTCCCTTCCAAGGAAGTTTGGAGAACGAGAGAAGGTTGTAGCCTTCTGCAGGTTGTAGCCTGCGTACTGGTATAAGGCTGCACCAGTACAAAAGATTGTAAACTGAAGTTTCATATTAAAGAAAGATAGAGACAACTTGCAGTAGGTGGTTTTCACCCACATTGGGTTTCCACCTTATATCTTGGTGTTCATGTGTGTGACTTTTGATCTGTTCTGTTATACTGCACATGTTTACTGTTAATGTGGTGAATAATGTCCTGATGCACTTAACTGAAGAATAAGCTAACTAAATTGTGAGTTTTCTTCTTATACGCTGTTTTACTTCGTCACAGTAGCGTGTACACGCTGGTTCACTTAACTGAAGTAGCGTATATGTTTCTGAGCATTTAAAAAGTTTGATTGATCTGATAATACTGATTCACCCCCCCTCTCAGTATTATTTCCAACAATTGGTATCAGAGCAGGTCCTTCAGAGAAGCTTGATCGCTTGAAGGTAGATCATTCATCATGAGCAACTACGAGAAAGAAGCATCAATCAGGCCACCGGTTTTTGATGGAACAAATTTCAATTATTGGAAGGTAAGAGTTACTGCATATCTTCAATCTCTTGGTACAGAAGTTTGGAACATTGTAGAAACAGGCTATGCTTTTCCTTCAGCTACTCCTACAGATCCAGCTGAGAAAAAGGCATATGAAACAAATGCAAAAGCAGTCAGTACTCTATTAGGAAGTATATCTCAAACAGAATTCATGAAGGTCATGCACTTCAAATCAGCAAAAGAGATATGGGACAAAATGATCACTAGCTATGAAGGAGATGAACAGGTAAAGCAAGCTAAACTTCAAACTCTCAGGATTCAATATGAGACTCTCAAGATGTATAATGATGAAAGTGTGGCTAATTATTTTCTTCGGGTAGATGAGATTGTTAATTGTATGAAAAATTTGGGTGAAGAAATAAAAGAGACTATAGTAGTTCAAAAGATTCTAAGATCATTATCCCCCAAGTTTGAATCTAAAGTATCTGCAATAGAAGAAAAGGAAAATCTTAAAGTTCTCACTATGTCTCAGCTACATGGAATTCTAACTGCTTATGAAATGAGAAAGGGAGGTCCATCAGACAGAAGGGAAGCTGCTTTTAAGGCATCAGGAAAAGAAGATTACTATGAAGCAAGCCATGTTCCAGAAGAAGAGGAAGAAGAATCAAATTTTGTCAGAAATCTTCAAAGGGGTGCTGGAAGGTTCAGAGGTAAGCTACCTTTCAAATGCTTTGCTTGTGGAAGAGTAGGTCATTATGCTGCAAAATGTCCTTATAAGGATAAAGGAAAAGAACCTGCTAGATGGAACAAGAAACAAAGTGCAAATAAGAAAAGCTACTACACCCATGAAGATAGTGATGGCTTATCAAACAGTGATGAAGATGAACAAGGTAATAAATATAAGCTGTTAATGGCATTTGAAGATGATGATTATGAGGATGCTGTAGATGTGGATAATCTCTATAATGAAATTACTAGACTCAAGAGATGCATAGAAGAAAAGAGTGTGATCATTGATACTTTGCAATTTCAAATTGATGAAAAGGAAAAACATCTTGAAAAACTAGAAGGTGAAATTGTTGGTCTCAGAAAAGAAATTGAGAAAACAAAAGCTATTAATCTTAAGTTTGTCAAAGGATCTGAAACTTTGGATGAGATTATCAATGTGCAGCGGTCTCCTCTAAACAAGACAGGTTTGGGCTATAATGGAGAAACCTCTCAAGCATCCACCTCAAAAAGTTATCTTGATGCAGCAAGAAGAAATGAGCAGAAGAACAATGAAGATAATCAGGTAAAGCAGGGACGAATTACAAACAGAAACTATCAGGGACAATCCTTCTTAAGGGTGAACAAAAGCTACAACCAACCACAGGTAAAATCTTCTCAGTTTGGCACAAGAATAGATGAAAATAGAAATTACAATCAGTTGGCTGGTAGATTCAATAACCGCAGAAGCTTCTTCAATGGACAATGCTTTTCTTGCCATAACTTTGGTCACAAAGCAGCTCAATGTGTTGCATATAAAACAATCATGACTAGGGAAGCTCAAAAACAAAGAAGTATGACAGGGATTACAAAGAGGACCTATAACAACTTTTCGGTTCTTGAAAATGAAGTTGAATGTTCTATTTGCAATAATTTTGGTCATAAAGAATCTGAATGCAGGAGCAGGTTTCAGGAGAAAAAGGAACAAGCCACGAGCACCAAAAAATGGAGAATAAAGGAACCTCAGACAGAAAGATGTGGGATAGCTTTTTATGCAGAAGGACAGGAAAATCTATGGTACATTGACAGTGGATGTTCGAAACATATGACAGGTGATAAAGAAAAACTTGAATCTTATTCTACTTTAGAAAAGGGAAAGAAAGTTTCTTTTGGAAATGATACTCCTGCAACTATAAAAGGAAAAGGTATTGCTCCTTTGAAAGAAAAGGTCAAGGCTGGAAATGTTTTGTATGTTGATGGATTGAAGCATAATCTACTAAGTGTCAGCCAGATGTGTGATCAAAAAACCGAGGTTATTTTCAGATCGAATGGATGTCTTGTTCGTGATCTTGATACAGGTAAAACAGTTCTCAAAGGCAAAAGAACTCCAAATAATCTGTACATATTTGAAGAAGGACAACAACAATGCTATCTTAGCAAGGATGAAGAGCACTGGTTATGGCATCGAAGGTTGGGACATCTAAGCTTCTCACAAATAAGAAAAGCATGCAAATATCAGGCAGTTCGCGATCTTCCAGATATCAAAATTCCAGACAACACCATATGCAAATCTTGTCAGTTTGGAAAGCAAACCAGAACTAACTTTCCAGAGAAGGAAGGATCAGCTAGCTTGCCTCTTGAGCTAGTCCATACAGATGTATGTGGTCCATTTAGGAAAAGGACACCTCGAGGAGAAGAATATCTGATATTATTCATTGATGATTTCTCAAGGTTTGTTTGGTTAGGGCTTATGAAGCACAAAGATGAAGCATTCGAAAAATTCAAATCCTTCAAAGCATTGGCTGAAAATGAATCAGGACACAAAATTAAGTGCCTCAGATCTGACAGAGGTGGGGAGTTCACATCAAATGAATTTTTCGATTTCTGCGATGAACATGGGATAAGAAGAGAATTCTCTACAGCTAGAACTCCTCAGCAAAATGGGGTTGTGGAAAGAATGAACAGAACTATCCAACAAATGGCTCGTGCTATGCTCGATGAATCAGGTACTCCTGCAACCTTCTGGGGTGAAGCTGCACATGCTGCTGTTATCATTCTTAACAAAACAAATGTCCGAGTAAACAGCACTCAAACACCTCATGAGCTTTGGAGTGGTAAAACTCCTTCCGTGAAGCATTTCAAAATCTTTGGGAGCAAATGTTATATTAAGAATACTGATGAGCAACTTGGCAAACTTGAACCTAGAGCAGATGAGGGCATTCTTCTTGGTTATTCTCCACATAGCAAAGCATACAAGTGCTACAATAAAAGACTTGGCAGAATTGTTGACAGTATTGATATAGTGGTTGATGAGAAGGGATATATTCCTAGGCAAGTTCATCATGAAGACATTGAAGAAGATGAAGGTTACTCTCAAAGGCAAAATGATGAAGAAGAAGAACCTCAAGAAGAAGAAGAATCTCAAGAAGAACCAGAGGAGCAGACAAGAATAGAAGAGAAGACTCCATCCAGATATGTCCAAAAGAATCATCCAGAAACTCAGATTGTGGGGCAGAAAGAAGCAGGAGTACAAACAAGAAGGACACTTGCAGAAGCTTCAAGCTACTTGGCACTACTCTCCTCCATTGAACCACAAAATGTGAAAGAGGCATGCAAAGATGAATGTTGGGTCAAAGCAATGGATGAAGAACTTGAGCAAATCGAAAAGAACAACACTTGGGAATTAGTTCCTAGACCAAAAGATAAGAATGTAATAGGAACAAAATGGGTCTTCAAGAATAAATTAAATGAAAATGGAGAAGTAATTAGAAACAAGGCCAGACTTGTTTGTAAAGGGTATGCACAGCAAGAAGGAATAGATTTTGAAGAGACCTTTGCTCCTGTGGCAAGACTAGAGGCCATCCGAATGTTCCTTGCTCTCTCAAGCTTTCAAAACTTCAAGGTATTTCAAATGGACGTGAAATCAGCCTTCCTGAATGGAGACTTAGAAGAAGAAGTATATATTGAGCAGCCAGATGGTTTCATTCTTGGGAATGATCCAAACCTTGTATGCAGATTGAAAAAGGCACTCTATGGACTCAAACAAGCTCCAAGGGCTTGGTACTATCGGTTGGACAAATATCTTCACCAACAAGGCTTTTCAAAAGGATCAGCAGATAGCAATCTCTATATAAAAGTTGAAAATAACAAATTGCTAATTCTTGTTGTTTATGTAGATGATATTATTTTTGGCAGCAATGAAGAGACTATGAGTCAAAACTTTGCCTTGGTTATGCAGAAAGAATTCGAAATGTCACTTCTTGGAGAATTGACATATTTTCTTGGATTGCAAATCCAACAAAATGAAGGAGGTATCTTCTTGTCTCAAACCAAATACCTCAAGCAGATCTTGAAGAAGTATGGCATGGAAGAGTCAAAGCCAGTATGTACACCCATGGTTACAGGATGCAGCCTCAGTGCAAATGATGAATCAGCAGCAGTTCACCAACCCACTTATAGATCCATGATTGGGAGTTTGCTTTATTTGACAGGTACTCGACCAGATATTACACATGCAGTAGGAATGGTTGGAAGATTTCAAGCCAACCCAAAGGAAACTCATCTTCAGGCAGTCAAAAGAATCTTCAAATATCTTCAAGGGACCCAAAACTATGGCTTATGGTATCCTAGAAATACAGATCTCACTCTTCATGCTTACACAGATGCAGATTGGGCTGGAAGTGTGGATGATAGGAAAAGCACAAGTGGAGGTGCTTTCTTCATGGGTTCCAGATTAGTATCTTGGTTCAGCAAGAAACAAAGTTCGATTGCCTTATCTACAGCTGAAGCAGAATATGTGGCTGCAGCATCTTGTTGCACACAACTTCTTTGGATGATGCAGACCTTGCAGGACTTTCAAATCACTTGCACTCCACCTGTCTCTATCTTATGTGATAATACAAGTGCAATCAGCATTTCAAAGAATCCAGTCATGCACTCAAAGACCAAGCACATACCAATCAAGTACCATTTTCTTCGGGAACAAGTGCTTGAGCAGAAGGTCAAGTTGGAGTATGTTCCTTCTAAGGAGCAAGTTGCTGATATTCTCACAAAACCACTGCCCAGGGAAACTTTTGAATATCTCAGACAAAAGCTGGGAGTAGTTGATGCTTCATCCTGTTGTTGAAGTTTGTTTGTTCTACAGAAAAGTTGGTATACGCAGGTTACGGAAGGGATATGCGCGTATACACGCGGTTTCATGATGGGTAAGTCGCGTGTATGTTGGACGCTTGTTGCAGAAAGTATATCCGCGTACATACGCTGTTTTATACAGGAAAAATTGCGTATATGAAGTTCTGAACAGCAAGGGAAAACTCTGGAGTTCTGAACAGCAATGGGAATGTCAGAATTCTTCAGGCACAGTTTCAGGGAGTGCAACAGGCACAGGTTCAGGGGGAGCA